>LVTN01002113.1:18778-32333 GCA_001649415.1 Musa itinerans | reverse complement strand
GGCTGGCCCCCTCAGAGTCGTGGGAAACGCCCTGCACATTAAAGAGTTTGAGGTTCCGTATAGCGCCATTTGGGCACGGAAGGTAGCTACATGGTCCGCTGGGTCAGTGGCGCCGTCGTATGCGTCGAGAGAGGGGAGCCGGAAGTTCAAGGGGACTGACTGATCTTGTATCTCAAGCGCGAACGGAGACCCCCGGTGCGCGTCCTCCCAGAGTTCTTCCTTTGACTTACGAACCTCCCTCTGCACTTCGTCGAGTCGCTGGCTAACGAAGCGCAGTTGGGCTCGCAGGGAGTCCGTTGAATATGAAGATAGCACCTCGGGCTCCGGGCGTGCGCTTGGGTTTCCCATCGCTCAATCCTCGAGCGGGGCCAATCGGACCTGAGGAGATGCGGGGAGCTCCGGAGGTACCGTGTGAGCCCGAACGGGCGGCTCCTGTTGTCGCAGTGGTTGGATCGTAGGCGGGTGCGCCGAATGAGAAATGAGCGGGATAATGGTCTACACCATCCCAGTCAGAGCTCGGACTTGTTGAGCGAGGTCCTGAAAGGCCTCGGGTGATACGAGCGACGGGTCGGTTGGGGCGCCTTCAGGCGACAACAAGCCCGGGTCGTTGAATAACCGCTAATAACGCTCTGAGGTCGCGGCGGGGTGCTCAGCTCGAGGTTCACCATACGGGGGGCGTTCCCCCGGAGCCCTGACCAGGTGTGACCCCTCAATTGTGGGTTCGTCTGGGTCGATCTGCCGATCCCTCGACATTCAGGCCCTCCTTCTAGCGCCAAACTATTAGTGTCAATAATTTTACGCCATGGCCTCGGGGCCAACACGGTTGGGTTCGGGTCCGAATGAGCGGAGATCTTCCTGAACGACCCTTGAGACTGCTTAGGTAGCCGACTGCGTTGGTCCGATCACGACGGGCTCGCTGTTTTCTCAGTGAGGGGACTCCTCGCCTGGGTATTCGGTGGGAGGCACTCCGGCTTCGTTCCTGCACACAGGTCGAGTCGGGAGAGCTTGGCCCGACCCCTCCGACGATCAAGTCAGTCGATAGTCTTAGGGGGTTTTTCTCATTTGATCCAGCCTTCCATTTCGTTCCGAACGCAAGGGTTTTTATAGGGAAGGTCATCGTTTCCTGATGTGCCCGCTTGTAGAGAGCAGGATCGTACCTTTGATAACGTCTGACACCGGCATTGGCGTTGCGTGAAGGACCTAACTCCTACAGGATGGCGACGTGCCTTGGTCGACATTTTGGTCTGCTTCGACCAGGCGCTGTCAGGTCAGACCGAGGCAGGCGACCCCCGTAGCTCCTTGGTATGCGTGACGTAGGAGACGTCACCCGAGAGCAACTGACGTTAGTTCGTGTCCCATCATTATTATTACCCTCATCACTGATAAAACCCTCCCAGCAAGAAATAACTCTACAATCTATCCATCTCACTGGTACACGAATCAAACTGTTGCAAGACTAATCGATTTCTTTTATCCTCTAGAAACAGTAACGCCATCCTGAGAAAACCAAACCTCACATGCAAGAAATTAACTCGACAATCTATCCATCTCACTGTACATGAATCAAACTGTTGCAAGACTAATCTATTTCTTTTATCCTCTAGAAACAGTAATGCCATCCTGAGAAAACCTCACACGCAAGAAATAACTCTACAACATTTGGGCAGGAAAGGAATCACATTATGCTAATTGATCAAAAGGAATGTGCATTTGTTGCAGTTCAGCAAAAACCAAGCTACCTACACATGTAAGAAAAACTCTGTGATAAGAAAAAATCACAAAACTTTCCTGCTTACCAAAATTCTCGCATCAATAAGACCAGCACAACAGAATTCAAACGCTGCAAGGCTGGTTTCATAGCATTGCCTAACAATGTCCTTTTCCAACATCAGAACCCAGTTGTTGTCCATGTTGTAAGTTCGGTTTTGTTAGGTTTATGCTTCCGAGTCTCAGGATCCTACATGTCTTTTCTAACCATAATCGTATTCAAGGTCAGCTAACTATTTCTAGCTAACTTAAGTGTCTCCTCACAACTCTCAAGCAGTCTTACCTGTCCCTCCCAATCCTACCAGTAATAGCAGTACCTTTAATCATGTATAAGGATTTTACCAACACAATGTTGTTCTACAGTTAATCTAGCATGCTTATGGGAGTTCTAGTTGATAATGGTAATAACTAATAATTACTACCAAATGGGGCCTCTTACAACTTTACAATCAACTCAAGGTTCACGTATTAGCAACATTTTTAAGAGAAAAAAAAAAAAGGAACTCAACAAGGGGTCAAGGAAATAAGGTCACACTCTATGCTACAAGAGTTCTCTTCATTGTAAACATGTCTAATACCAGAAGAACTTCACTAAGAACAAAGTGCCAGACTGGTAGCTTCCATCTAATAATATCTCCTTCGATGAACTAAGACCTACCACCTTTGTTTCCAACATCTCAAACACAGTTGCCTTTCCTGTTTGCAAATATTTAGAACTACAATTTGGATCATCTATTATGCACTACCGGACGTCCATGCACTTGGAATCTCCTGATGCACCATTGTGCATTGATTCCAAAGTAAATCTCCAGCAAATTCACAGTATGCTACTTCTTCTGTGCACTCATTATCACATCTTTATCAAGACATCAAACACCCATTTGGGATTGAGTACAATCAGCTACAACCATTGACAGTTAGAAGTCTAATACAAAGGTTGCTATCTAAAATCAAGTTTCTACAACTAGAGTCAGAGCTTCAATGTGAGATGCTTCTTCACCATAACCAACTTAAAATTACTGTCATCAAAGGAATTAATATAAGAACAACATGGAATACAAAGGATAGGCTAACACAACACTTTCTAAAGATAACATTCCAGGCCAAACATCCTACTGGGCAAACATGACGAATAAAAATTGAAGACCATTCTGTAATTTCTGTAATTTAATGCCTGTTATTATGCTCTGGTATCCTAACCATTGTTCAGACTACAAATATTGACCAAATTAAATCTTTTTTATGTATAATGATTTGAACAGAACTATCAACAGACTTAGATCAAGTTATCCTTGAAGTAAAAAATAAAATGTCGCCAAGTTATTTAAATGATCAACATTTGATCATCAAAGATACAGAATATATTTGACATAAAAGGGTGTCCGACAAAAGTAAATATCTTTTGTTCTACCTTTGCCAGTATATCTTCTCTATTCCAATTTTTTTTTTTAAAGACAACAACATCCATTTAATCATGTTCTCCAACTTGAAACTGTGTTTTGATTAAAGCTCCCGATATAACAAACTCTAAACTGAAACAATTATGACAACAAAATCTACAACTCAAATAGGGATTATAAGAAGCTATTCCAGCTGCAACTACCTTGCTTATTCACAATATAGCCACTAAAATTTCTTCCCTTTGACATATATTTCTGTAGTCATATATCTTAAGTCGACTAGAAACTTGCCAAGAAAAGCCATTGCAACACAGGTAATCATGTTGAATTCTTCTGAATTATGCATCTAAGTGGAATTTTATGTGCAATTCCAGATATCAGGTAGGGAAATATCCTTTTCACCATTTCCAGGTTCATGTATTGAATGGTCCGAGTAAAACAAAATAATGTCTGATCTCATCTGAGTTGAAGGTACGTTGATCATATCTGGAAATAAAAGGAACTAACGAACTGCCAACTCAATTTTTAAAAATTCCAGAACTAGACCAGATTTTCATCTGTAAGCTATCAACCAACACAGTCAGCTATCTCTGTAGTAAACGTGAAGTCCATGAATAGAAAGACATCACAATTAATTATGGCACACTTCAAATATCATTCGATGACTACTGCTGGAATGCAAAATTGGTCAAGAATTTGCTAGCTCTTGTTCGTTGAGTGACGTTTGGCATGTAAGGTTTAGAACCTCAACAGATCCTACAAACAAGAATTTATCTTTCTTCCCCTGAAAAAGAATTTGCCTTCCTTTCCCTGAAATTCTATCTTCTGAAAATGAAATGCCCATAAAACATATATAGCACATTAAACAGCTAAGCATTTAGGCAAAAAAAGTCATATGCCTGTGACTGTACTAATCAGAAACATCAAAAGCTAAGCATTTAGGTAAATAGTGTAATACGCCTGTGACTATACACTCTGGCAATGTTGAGATTTGTTACCTTCCACCAAACTTGGAAAGTAAATGGTGTTCAACCTCTTTGTTCTATTAGTTCTGTTTAAGGGTCACTTAACAAGACAACAACGTTTCTGATGACATCCTTTCCACATCAACTGATCTGCAACTTACACTACGAAAACAAAGTTCACATAACACATTCATTTTCCAAAATTTTTTGTCCTTTAAATTAAGGTCTAGAAATCAAAGTTCCTTGGATGCATTTTAAAGAAATGTAGAAGTAACAACTAGATAAGTGGATGTAAGTCTCCAATGAGTTCAAAACAACAAGATGTGAAAGGGGGAAGGCAACTAGAAAAAAAATCGGAAAAATGTGCATGTCTTTACTTCTTTCGTCAAGGAGAACTAACAAAATTACTCGGTTAATGATTAAATATGAATAAAAATTTTGGTGCATGGTGTACTTATGAAGAATGAAGCCTGCTTTACTCTTTTAATTTCTCAATTTTCATGATGCACAGACAATGGAGGATAACCTAAATTTACAAGTAATTTATAATTCATTCTATCATATGACAGCTAATAGATTCCTATATTTATTGATAAGGATCAATCAGTCCTAGCCAATTTTAGTCCATATTAACTGGTCCAACCTGATTCATATGTTACACTTTCACATTGATAGTCAAATATTAAAAACTCAATGCAGGGCGATCATCTCTTCAACAAAGAAGCTGGCTTTTGACTTTTGAAGAAAGTCCCCAGAAAGAAAAAAGTCATTAATCCCAGTGTCCCAACGGGGAGAGTGCTTAAGAGAGATTGAGATTCTATTCTTCGGGAAGCATGGAGGCATAAAGAGGAAAGGGAAGAATGTTGCAAATATCATCTTTTGCAACAGCTTCTCAAAAGCATAGGTGAATTAAGAAATATTTGTTATGTTCCTCATGCAAACGAAGTCCAAATCCATTGCAACTCCATTATATGTTGGATGAAATTAACTAAGTATCATTGTTCTATCACCTATGTCATGGCCTTACAACTGAATTTCATGAACTGTATATATTCTCAAAAGCATAGGTGGCTAATCATTTACAAGATTGACCTCTCTGGTACATGTTATTTGCTGATGATATTGTTTTAACTGATGAGAATCTAAATGAAATAACTCTAAACTTAAGTTGTGAATGCAATCCATAGAAACTAAAGAATTTATATTAAGTAGGACTAAATTTAATAATACTAGAAATTGACAAGAGAATATAGTTAAATTGGGCAAAAAGTTACCTTAAATAAAAGTTTTAGATATCTTAGATCAATTATTCAACAAGATAAAGAGATTGATGAATAAATTATTCATAAAGTAAAAAACAGAATAACCAAAATGACGAAGGCATCCAGGGTCTTGTGTGATCATCTAATTCCTTTGAGATTAAAAAAAAAAATTATAAGACTGCTGTTATACCAATAATGCTTTATTGATTGAATGTTAAACCAGTTAAGAACCAACACATACAAAAAGCGTGTGTTACTGTGGTGAGAATGTTGAGGTGAACATGTGGAGTTACCAAAAAATAAAAAAATATTTATATTTATGAACAATTAGATATCACTTTGATAAAGGATAAAATAAAAGACAATCATATAAGATGGTACGAAAATGTTCTTAGGAGACCTACGGATGTAGTAGTTTGAAGAAATGAAATAATTATCATTAGTGGTACAAGAAAAGATAGAGGAAGACCTAAAGACTTTTTTTATAAACTATAAATAAAGACTTAAATTCTCTTAACTTAACTAAACATATAACTTTTCTCAGATTTCAATGGCAATAAGAGATCCATATGGCCAATCCCAAATAGTTGGGACTTGTATCTTTGTTGTTGTCATTGTTGTATAACATTCTTATTATATTTTCATTTTAATTTTAGAATTATTTTGAACTGAACCTTTTTTTACTTGAAATGCCAATTTGGCAATCTGATCCAACCAGTTTGGTCCAAAAACAATACTAAATCCCAGAACTGGATACCGAAACTAGCCTTATTCAGAAATATGGTTGATTATCTAAGAAATTATGCTCATTTTGTGAGCCATTAAAAGTTATATTCTAAAGTTATAATAAAAAAACAGAGTATCCTTATTTGGAGGAACAATGATGCCAGCCTCAACCAGCCCATCCTACTTGAAATTAAGCAAGAAATCAGCAGTGCAACAGAGATCATACTAATTAAACCAGAACAAACCAGCATGAACACACATACAAAGCAAAAATAACAAAGGAAAAGACATCCAAATACATCCATATATAGAGCGATGCCCCCTACAACCAACCTAGCTAGGATCTAGAACTTTGAGTATCATATAATTTTTGCGAGTTTGGTACCATTTTGAGTGGTTGTCCTCATGAGCAAGTCCCATATACAACCTTGGAGAGATCTTCAAGTAATAGTGAATATAAGATGGATTTTAATGAATGGAGGTGAAAGGATTTGTAAGTAACAATACAATGCCTTAATTAAGTCGAATAATGGAAATCATGCCAAGAAAAAGGGGACAATTATGTAATGATTCTTTGTCAAAATCCTGTTTTGAGGTAATAACTAAATATGGAAGTTCTCGCATTCAACAAGAAATCTGTTAGTCCAGTGCCAGCAATACCCATCAGTTGTCATGGAATGCATTAGTTAATAGACTCTAGGTTATGCTATTCAGTATCATGAAGGGTCAAAGATACAAGAACTTAGCCATTTGAAGCCATCAAAGAATAGAGCACAGCTACCACAGGACAACAAGCCTTTATCCTTGTTACAACTTCAAGGTTTCAAAATACATTAAACTAATTCAAAACACAATGTGAATGAATATGAATGATAAATAAATTGTAAGCTAGTTGAGCATAATTTGCATAAAAAGCAGCTTTCTCTTTTCTCTTTCAAATGAACAAATCACTCTTCTTAGTGATTTGCATGCATTATATACAACAGAAACAAACATCTATAGATCTAATCTCTTTCATCGTTAATATATCTAAATCAATGAAAGAGTATGCAGTTGCATAAAAGCGAACCACCGTCAAGTCAAGAGCGTTTTTTACCATTATTTTTCATTATGAACAGCGTCATTTCAGATCCAAGCATGGTTGTATTCCTAGCCTCCAAAAGGCTTGATCTTCTGAATAAGGCCTTGATCCCCTCCGCCTCCTGGGCGGAGGAGGGGCGGTCCACGGCAAGGACGACGGCCCCGCCCCGGCGGACGGTGCGCTCCAGTTCGGCCACGAAGCGGGTGGGGAACAACGCTCCGGCTAGGCCAGCGCTGAGGGCGATATCGAAGACGTCATCAAAGAAGGGCAGGTTGTGCGGGTCGGCGCGGCGAACCAGCGGGGGGAAGTCGACGAGGTCGACGCCGGTGACGTCCGATACGCCGGACTCCTGTAGGGCGGCGACCTCGTGGCCGGCGCCGGCGGAGACACAGAGGACGTGGGAGGCGTTGGAGAGGAGGGTGGGGGAGCGAAGGCTGGAGAAGAGGGCGGCATAGGCGTCGGCGCGTCGGCGCCAGGAGCGGGAGGAGCGGAGCTTGGCGAAGCGCTTATCGGGGGTGAGGACCTCACGGGAGGCGGCGTCGCAGGAGGAGCGGGGGGAGGAAGGGGCTGGTTTTGCGTTCTGGGGTTGGCTGCGGCCGTGGGCGCGGTGGGCGGTGGGGAGGGGGGCGGGGGCGCAGGAGAGAGAGGAGGAGGAGAAGAGGTGGAGGAGGGCGAGGGTGGCGATGGCGGCGAAGACCAATGACACCCGGTTCAGCAGCCGCTCCACTTTCTTTTCCATTACCACTTCCAGTTCCATCTCTCTCCTCTCCATCGGAGGCGAAAGAGGGCAAGAGACGAGACGAGACGAGACGAGACGAGGAGGTCGAGGTTGGTCGGTGGATTCCCCTAACCAAAACCGTCCAAATGCCGACATCAAGGCCGAAGTGATGCGGGACCCACGCGCCACCTGTGGGGCCCAACCGCATCCTCATCGCAGAACAACGGCACGAGCTGCAGTTGGACCATATCATTCCTACGGTTACGGAAGGAGGGGATCCGTGGTGATGCCCTGCTTGGATATCCGGGCCGTGTCTAGTTGAGGACGCCGAATGCGGGACGACGGCGTCTTATTCGTTCCATACCCCGGACCCACAACGATCGCTGCAGGAATCGTCGAACGAAAGGCCGTCCTCAAGCAACACGCGGGAAACGAACTCCTGTGGCTCCTGCTGTCACATCCACCAGGTCTCCGTCCGCCGCCGCGTCGCCTACGACGAGGGCATCCTCAGATCGCTGAGCTCCAGAAGATCGACGAGGGCATTCCTGCGAGACGAAGCCGGCTTTTGCTGCCGAACAGATTTGAGCTTCGGATGGCCAAGAAGAGCAAATCGGCCCGGATCGGAGGAGCTTCGAGATCCCACGTCGAGGTGGCAGGTCTTGTTGTTGATAAGGACGAGACTTGTCGAACGAGGTGCTCGTCGCCAAAATGGGGGATGTTGGAGGAGATGAAAGAGGTATTATTTCCCCTCTCTGCATGCCGATCTATGTTCGTGTTTTCTCTTCCCTTTTACCAATGTGTTTTTTTCCACCCCAACGCTTGCTTCGTGGTGGACGTTGCATTCATTCTGCACTAGTTGTTGATTGAGCAGCTATTAATGCTCTTTTCTCTTGATCTACAACGGATCATCCATCCTATGTCTTTAATTATTGATGTTGATGTTCTTATCACCAGATATCGCCAACATCAATATAGCAGCTTAGTTAGATTTGGGATTTCTTGGATTAGAAAAAATCAGCAGCATTCTTTCTTTTGACTTGAGTAAATTCATTCATTGAAAGAAATGAAATGGCCATTCCGATGGTGCTTAGTTTGTTAGTCGTTTGTGACCCACCACATCAACAGAAAAGAAAAGAAGAAAAAAAAAGATTGCATGATTCAGAGGATTGACAATGGTTTTTAATTATAGTGTTCAGTGATCAAACCCCCACAACAAATTGGCCACCAAGGCATAATTGTGAAACCTTTATTTTAATTATTTTTGGTTTATGATATTGCCTAAGACTTGTAATATTCCATGTACATACAACACATTGGCAACCCAGTTTTTTGATGCAACCTTGGAAATGGAAAAATGGCACATCTTATTAATTATGGTGAGCATGATGGAATTGTTGGGGGGTGGAGGAGCAATGAAGCACAAAAAACAGATTACTACTAATCGAAATTGAAAGCAAGAAAACAAGACTAGTATTCATACAAGAGGAAATTAACTTTAAAACAAAACTCTTAATACTTGATTCAAGTTACCTGTTTACAGGTCTTGCAACTCAAATAACTTGCCCTCTACTTCATTAGTGGTAGGAGTAATTCTAGGCACTGCGCTTTAGTGCTTCAACTAAATTAGCATCCTGAAGCACTACTCTAACTACTACACTCAGTTAATAGGCCACTAAAGCCAAATAAATAGTGCCTTCACTAACAACAAGAAACATGAACATGACACTTGACCACATTTTAACCATAGAAGGAGGGAAATTAGGGCCACTAACATCATTAAGGTGATTAGCAATTGTGAATCACTTTTCAACCCTCCCCTTGATTCACAATTACAATATACCAGGTTACAATTTGAAATAAATATCCATCTCATATGGAAGTAATTTGGTGAGACTGTTTGACACTCATCCCTACTGCAATACTTTAGAATTGTAACTCCACTTACCCCAGATGAAATGATAGCATTTCTTGAGACTGTTTGACACTCATCCCTACTGCAATTCTTTAGAATTGGATTCTTTATTTTTCTCCACTTACTACAAGATCTGCATTTCTCAATATTTTTCCTTGGAAGGTTGGATTCTTTATCATTGTACTCGTAGAAAGATTTTAGTTGCCTCTTCTTTTTTTTTTATGATGATCTCTAGCAAGTCCCCTAGGCCATTTTGTTGGACAAGCCAAAGATGTTGCACCTACATATTTTGCCTCTAATGACACCACCACCACCATTGTTGCTTACTTCTTTGAGCTTCAGATTCATTACTGAAGAAATAAAGGTCATTGCTACTTCTATGTGTGAATACCTCTACATACATGACAACATCTTAACCTATGTCATTTAGACAAATTATATTTTCCTCCTGCATCTTAGGGATTTCTGCTTCCACAGCAGTTTGCCTTGCAGGTAAAAACTATTTCCCTTTCGCTGCTAGGATGGGAGATTTCTATCATCAGTAGTTCCTAGCTAGGTCTTGTGATTTCTACCTGCCTCCTTTGGTTTTGTCCCTTAAATGCTTAGTTACAAATAAAAAAATATTATTATTTTCCTGTGGAAACACAATATCTGTGATCTATAAGCATTACTTAATTAAAAGAAATGAAATCTAAAGCATTTTATTTTTGTAAATTAATTGCAAACATCAATCCAAAGCACTCTTTTAAAGTGGTTTTTCAAAGGAAATGTTTGTTTCACCACCATATTTTTTACATTCCATATTGTTTTTTCCTTGTTTGTCAAGATTTTTTGCTTACATCTGGTCCCCAAGCCTACAAATGTGATGTTTTCCACATGCTTAATTTTTTCAATTAGATTTGGCTCTCTCATTCAGAATAAATCAGAAATGAACTTTAATCATCACAGATCAAGATAATTGACTTGGTTATTGGAACTTTTAGTCATCCAACACCAAAACAAGGAACCATTTGTAAAATTAACTGATTACTATTATTTGTTCGATGCTTAAACATGTAATACTGGAAAACGACTATTAACAAACTAGCTTGTGATGCAACCTTGGACATAGATGAGTACAAATTTGGCACAGTCGGAAACATCAAAAGTTGACAAATATAAATAAAAACAGAATCTCTGTTCTTCTTTGATTGACACAATGAACATACTGTTAAGATTCTTTTATTTTCTGAGTTTTAAATAATATTTTATTAAATTTATCTAGTTCAATAAGAGTCGGATATAAGTTTATTTGATGTTTATTTATTTATTAAGAGTCCAGTGGACTCTCTATGAATAGGGATATATCTATTTTTTTTATCAATCAATAAAATCTTATTATGATCTTTTGATAAACCCTAGGAGGTTGATCCCCTCGAAGTGATCGTCTCTTTTCTTCATCTTCTTCTACGATAAAACTCTAGGGGTCTTATCATTTGGTATTAGAACAATGATCCTCGCGTTCTCATTGTAATTTCTCACAACACTTCGTCGCAGCTATCATCACCTCAAAAAAAAGGACTTTAGAATTGTAACTCCACTTACCCCAGATGAAATGATAGCATTTCTCAATATTTTTCCTTTTTTCATGGAAGGTTGGATTCTTTATCATTGTACTCATAGAAAGATTTTAGTTGCCTCTTTTTTTTTTATGATGATTTCTAGCAAGTATCCTAGGCCATTTTGTTGGACAAGCCAAAGATGTTGCACCTACATATTTTGCCTCTAATGACACCACCACCACCATTGTTGCTTACTTCTTTGAGCTTCAGATTCAATACTGAAGAAGTAAAGGTCATTGCTACTTCTATGTGTGAATACCTCTACATACATGACAACATCTTAACCTATGTCATTTAGACAAATTATATTTTCCTCCTGCATCTTAGGGATTTCTGCTTCCACAGCAGTTTGCCTTGCAGGTAAAAACTATTTCCCTTTCGCTGCTAGGATGGGAGATTTCTATCATCAGTAGTTCCTAGCTAGGTCTTGTGATTTCTACCTGCCTCCTTTGGTTTTGTCCCTTAAATGCTTAGTTACAAATAAAAAAATATTATTATTTTCCTGTGGAAACACAATATCTGTGATCTATAAGCATTACTTAATTAAAAGAAATGAAATCTAAAGCATTTTATTTTTGTAAATTAATTGCAAACATCAATCCAAAGCACTCTTTTAAAGTGGTTTTTCAAAGGAAATGTTTGTTTCACCACCATATTTTTTACATTCCATATTGTTTTTTCCTTGTTTGTCAAGATTTTTTGCTTACATCTGGTCCCCAAGCCTACAAATGTGATGTTTTCCACATGCTTAATTTTTTCAATTAGATTTGGCTCTCTCATTCAGAATAAATCAGAAATAAACTTTAATCATCACAGATCAAGATAATTGACTTGGTTATTGGAACTTTAAAATTAACTGATTACTATTATTTGTTCGATGCTTAAACATGTAATACTGGAAAACGACTATTAACAAACTAGCTTGTGATGCAACCTTGGACATAGATGAGTACAAATTTGGCACAGTCGGAAACATCAAAAGTTGACAAATATAAATAAAAACAGAATCTCTGTTCTTCTTTGATTGACACAATGAACATACTGTTAAGATTCTTTTATTTTCTGAGTTTTAAATAATATTTTATTAAATTTATCTAGTTCAATAAGAGTCGGATATAAGTTTATTTGATGTTTATTTATTTATTAAGAGTCCAGTGGACTCTCTATGAATAGGGATATATCTATTTTTTTTATCAATCAATAAAATCTTATTATGATCTTTTGATAAACCCTAGGAGGTTGATCCCCTCGAAGTGATCGTCTCTTTTCTTCATCTTCTTCTACGATAAAACTCTAGGGGTCTTATCATTTGGTATTAGAACAATGATCCTCGCGTTCTCATTGTAATTTCTCACAACACTTCGTCGCAGCTCGTGGCCGCAGCTAACATCCCCAAAAAAAAAAGGGGGGGGGGTGTTAAGTCGGCAGCCACGCCCCATCTTGCTCGAGCGAGAAAGGGTCGTCATCACTATTCTCAGCCAGCAGACCACCCCCCTTATCGCTCCTAGCCTCGACGATCCTTGGTTACTCCCAGCCCTCAGCGACGCTGCTTGTAGTCACGCCACTATTGTTGCCTCTCGACCTCGATAGTAACCTTCCCTTATTGCGACAACCGAAATAAGGCAGCTCTGCATCTTCTACCGTAGCCACCAATCACTGCTGTTTCCTCCCCCTTTTGCTACCGACATCGACAACAAACCTTCCACCACAACACGATCGACATCTACAACCCCCTCAGTCACTCCCCATGTCGACGTTGTCACCGTCGCCTTCCAGCCCCCGCAGCCTTAACCCCAATCGCTCGGCCATCGCCTCCCTTGGGTCGTAGCAATCGTAGCCACACGTGCAACCACCCTTAGTCGCTCCCCAATCGATGTCTGCCAGTCATACATGCCCTACAAGCCAATCACGTGAGTGATGACACATGTGACTTGACACATAATATTTTTTGCTTATTATACTATGACATTTATCACTTTATATTGACTATTGCATATATGCATGTATATATTGTGATGTCCTTGGATTTGTGCAATGGGAATTAGATCGTGATGAGATCATGATAATGAGACCGATTCACCTTTAAACACAGATCCTAAATAATCCCGGTCATAGGTTACTTG
>LVTN01002113.1:0-17809 GCA_001649415.1 Musa itinerans | reverse complement strand
GGATCCATTAGGGTTAAGTTGATATGGGACCTCCATAAATAAGAGGGATTTAGTGGTTCATAGGCTAGAGTCTTTGCTTACTTCTCCTATTCTCCTCCCTCTCTCCACCTCAGAGCAAGTCTGGAGTTTTGAGGAGCGTCATCGTAGCCCTGCTGTGTGGATCATCGCTAGAGAGGAGGGTGCTTGACCTCCTTCGCTCTCTCATAGAGATCTGCAATGATTCAGGGATACACGATCTCCCTAAGTAACGCAATTTATATTATACGTAGTTTTAAGTTCGGATTTTTGCTCACCAATCTTCGCACGATGACGAACGAATCTTTGGGGAATTGGGGATTTTGGTTTCTGTTCTTCCACTGCGCATGTGATATCGCCCCCGAGATTTCCCAACAAAGTCGCCTCCTTCCAACCCCCGCAGCCTCAACCCCGGTCGCTCGGCGATCGCTCTCCTTGGGTTGCAACATCCGCAGCCGCCCTCAGTCGCTCCCCACACCAATGTCGCCACCTTCTATCCCTCGTAGCCTCAACCCTCGACTGCTCGCGATCCCTCAACGCTCTTACCCCACGCAGTGACAAAAATAGGGCAGCAACCTTTCCTCCTCGTAGCGACCGCAGCAAGCCTCTATGTTGCCTTCAGCGTCTGCTTCCTCGATAGCTTTGCGTTCCCTTACACCCTCAACGTTGCCCCTGGCCAAACTTCATAGTAGTCGCAACGAATAGTGCAGTACTGATGCCCTTGACTCGATATCAGAAACAAGAGTTGGATATTACAAATCTGTAGTCTTATGCAATAGCTATTGACAACTTAGTAAAAGCCCAAGTAGAAGCCTTAGAAACTAGAATCGAGAACCGGTTGCAAGAAACCCTTAACGATTTTAAAAAGAGTCTATTAGAGAGCTTTAGCAAGTTTCAACAAGATGAAAGTTCAAGTCTTACATTGAACCGATATGGAGATACAGGAAAAAGGAACTAAGAACAGAGCACAAGCTACTCGTGAATGAAGGTGGAATTTCCAAGATGAGAAGATGGAGATCCGAATAGTTGGATCTCTAGAGCAGAAATTGTTTTTCGTTTTCATATTACCCCAAAAGAATCCAAGGTAGAAATAGCTTCAATCTAACTAGATGAAGATGCAATACAATTGTATATTTGGTACGAAATTTGTCATGGGGTTCCCTCGTGGGAGTAATTAAGAGAAGACTTCTCATTCGCTTTGGACCATTTGAATATGAGAATGTTGATGGGTAGCTTACTAAAATTCAACAGATTTCTACAGTGCTAAAATATCAGAGCAGATTTAAACGATTGTCAAATCAAGCCAAAGATTGGTCCGAACGATAACTGGTAGATACATTTATCGAAGGACTTAATCGAGATATCCGTTGTGAAGTCAAAGCTCGCTAACCCCGTTCTATGACAACTACAATTTTATTTGTACCTTTGCATAAGGAAAAAATCAGTAGGAAAAATAATCGAAACAGAAGTGACAACAAATAAATTATCAGTAAGCCACCCGCCTCATCTATATCCAACCGAAATCCTAACACTCGAAGACTAACCCGAAAAGAACTGAAGGAAAGATCAGCGAAAGATTTTTGTTAACGCTGATGAAAAGTAGAGTAAGGAACATCGATTTAAACAAGAGCAACTTTTGATGATTGAACTAATTATGGAGGAACCAGAAGTTAACAATGTAGACTCCGATCATGAAAATATGATATGGATTCTGATAAAGATGTTGGACCTATCATGCATACAATGCATAGATAGATGTGGTATTCAAAGGTAAGTCTATAGATAGATGCAGGGCAACTCTACGAAGTTGTGCTGCATGAGCTTGATGTAAAAAGCAGCATGCCGAACAGAGTTACTTGCATCGCTTCTGCTCCATGGAAGTCGTCCTGCATGAAAGAACTTGATGTAAAAGAAAAGTGCCCATACGGCTTCTCGTGTGATTGTCACGCATCTTACATGTTCCAAAGCATGTCCTCTGTTCTCATGATCGAAGAGTTAAACAATCGAGGGAAATGGGTTTTATATGGTGAAGACACAGTGCTCGTCGGCAAACAATCGATTAACATCGCATATAACTTAAAAAACATTTTGAACCCGTTAGTTTGGTATAACCCACTTACTAAATGCAATTCCACCATAATTCCAATGCCTACCTCCTAATTGCACACGTTTTAGACTGCTTTAATTGGCCGACCAAACTATACATGGATTAAGCATCGATAATACTACAATGCGTCAAGACAACAAGGTAAGAAGAACCCAATCCAAGTCACTGAGAGGAAGACGAAGGCCAACAAATTTGCAGTCAAAATAGCAGCAACAATAGCATTACCTTTGGTTTTAATTGGCAGACATCTCACCAGAACAAAAGACAACGTCGTCATGTATCCCACGGATGATGAAGCAAAAAATTAGCTGGAAACACAACATCACGCGTCTTCAAAGGAATTTGAGATCACTAATGGTGGACTTCGATAAATTGGCATCCAGCACCAGAGCAAGTAATCTATCATTTTACAGTTTAAGGTTACAAGTGCACCTGGCAAATATATTATTACTTCAACCTGAAATCAACTTCAAAGGAATGTATAAGCTTCCACCTTGGAACAACTGCAGTTTCCCGATTGTTACTCCTAAAATATGCTAGTCATTAAACAGAAAAATTAAATAGAAGATCCCAGCAGGATGACTTCTTAACCATCACTCACTATATTTCAAATAACCTTTTCTGGTCAAGGGGACGTTGCAGATAATATCTACCTTCTCATCCGATGACGCCACTAGATTGCCCCAGCAAAATGAAAAAGAGGCATTGAAGACAATGTGAGTGCAGAGGGGACGTTGCAGATAATATCTACCTTCTCATCGGATGAGGCATTGAAGACAATGTGAGTGCAGAAACCACAGTTAACCAAACTGCCAAAAGGTTAAACTTCTCTAGTACCAATTCAAGTTGATGAATTGATTAGTAACCATTGATCTGCCTCTGAGCTGGCCCTGAGTACAGCTCCCTGGTATTTGTTAGGCGTGAAAATGGAGGCTGCGTCTGACCAGGAGTGCTCCTCAGGGTACTAAAGTCGTTCTCCAGCTTGGCATCAGACACAGACCTTGAAAATGCTTGTGCAAGCTCCATTGCAGAGGCTGCTTTCCCAGATCGAAGTGCCTGGATACCAGGTTTCGGTTGCTCAACAGGTTTGCGCCAGGTGTGAGTGTCCGAGCGAGGTTGTTCAAGTGGTTTCTCATTCCCTCCACTATTCTTCCGGTGGTTATCATTTCTCCATGAACCCTTATGTGGATCTACTTTCTCAGAATCTGGCCGATAGCCTCTCCTCTCAGGATCCTTCCCGGTCCTTTGTCCAACAGGGAGCGGAAGCCTCTCAGATCTTTCTCTATACTGGGTGGTTGCATTGGGTTCAATCTTTGAATCATTCTTTGGAGTGTCATCCCTAGCCCTTACACAAGACAGTAGAACACCAGATAAGTAACTCCAGAAAGGTGTCTAACTTGCTAAACTCGTAAAGTAGCTGCACTACTAACTTCCAGGTCACCACCTTATATTCAGTCAAAATAAAGGGAAAATAAAATTAATAAAATGAACAAAAAAATACATATTGCAAAACAATAAAAAAAACTTGGGCTATAATCTCATTTTAAAATATACTATCTAAAGAAAATAAATGATAGAAAATACAAAATAAAGGACCATGGAACCACTTAAAAGAATATTACAAATTAATTGCGATGAAATTATAGTTCCTAAGCAGCCACCATCTGAAGTAACCAAGACATAAAATGACAAATTAGAAATATTAACCGTTGATCAATTCCAACAGAATGGCAGCTATTTTTCAAGATTATGAGGCTTACTTTTGATATTTCATTGTCTCCATAAACAATCAAAGCAGAAGAATGGTTTTTGTTCATGTAGCTATACTTAAAGAGTTTCTGTGCTATGACATAGCAAACTCTGATATTGACAATTTCTTGATCTTGCCTGATTCCATACAAGCAAGTTCCAACTTACAAGACTAATCAGTGACACATGAAAAATCAATATCAGGAAAGAGATTGGAGAAGATGATTAAAAATAAAGTTGAGCTTATCAACCCGCCTGATTCTTCATAAAAATGTTTTGTTTCTTAGCTTATAACAAAAGTCCCACTGATATGGTGTCCCAGAAACTAAGAGTCATCATAAGTCGATTAAAATTGTAGTCTATTCTCTGAACAAGTCAGTACATTTACACTAAATTTGGTGAAACAAGCAACAAGAAAAATTCATCAGAAACAACTGCTACCTGTTGGGTGGTGTGGTCATCTCAAGATCATTAGATGCGACATCTATTCCACGCTCCTTCAAGATCTGCAAGATTATCAATATCAGCTATACACCCAAAAGCAAAATCCAATGTTACCAGCAACGAGGAATTACCCACGCACTGGGCTTAAGAAGGGCTTTATGAGGATAATCACTTACCAGTTCTCGAGGCCGAGCTCCGCCAAACACAGTTTGCCTACATCAGAAAAATGCATGGTTCTTAAGCAAATATCACCACCAACCATATTGTTTAGAGAAAAATCATAAAGTACAGCAGTTAAAATGTTTAAGTTTGTGCAATGAATGGGAAATAAAAGGGCACGTTTTCTTGAGTGTATAGCTACAGCAATATTTTGCCTCTGCATCAAGGGGTACCAATGGATTAAAAAATTCAATGAGAAATAAATAAAAAGGCATATATTATATAACCCTATGTAACACAATTTATATTATACGTAATTTTAAGTTTGGATTTTTACGCACCAATCTTCGCACAACGACGAACGAATCTTTGGGGAATTGGGGATTTTGTTTTCTGTTCTTCCACTGCGCATGTGATATCGCCCCCGAGATTTCCCAACAAAGTCGCCTCCTTCCAACCCCCGCAGCCTCAACCCCGGTCGCTCGGCGATCGCTCTCCTTGGGTTGCAACATCCGCAGCCGCCCTCAGTCGCTCCCCACACCAATGTCGCCACCTTCTATCCCTCGTAGCCTCAACCCTCGACTGCTCGCGATCCCTCAACGCTCTTACCCCATGCAGTGACAAAAATAGGGCAGCAACCTTTCCTCCTCGTAGCGACCGCAGCAAGCCTCTATGTTGCCTTCAGCATCCGCTTCCTCGATAGCTTTGCGTTCCCTTACACCCTTTATAGTTGTCGCAACGAATAGTGCAGTACTGATGCCCTTGACTCGATATCAGAAACAAGAGTTGGATATTACAAATTTATAGTCTTACGCAATAGCTATTGACAACTTAGTAAAAGCCCAAGTAGAAACCTTAGAAACTAGAATCGAGAACCGGTTGCAAGAAACCCTTAACGATTTTAAAAAGAGTCTATTGGAGAGCTTTAGCAAGTTTCAACAAGATGAAAGTTCAAGTCTTAGATTGAACCGATATGGAGATACAGGAAAAAGGAACTAAGAACAGAGCACAAGCTACTCGTGAATGAAGGTGGAATTTCCAAGATGAGAAGATGGAGATCTGAACAATTGGATCTCTAGAGCAGAAATTTTTTTTCGTTTTCATATAACTCCAAAAGAATCTAAGATAGAAATAGCTTCAATCTAACTAGACGAAGATGCAATACAATGATATAATTGGTACGAAATTTGTCATGGGGTTCCCTCGTGGGAGTAATTAAGAGAGGGCTTCTCATTTGCTTTGGACCATTTGAATATAAGAATGTTGATGGGTAGCTCACTAAATTCAATAGATTTCTACAGTGCTAGAATATCATAGCAGATTTGAACGATTATCAAATCAAGCCAAAGATTGGTCCGAACGATAATCGGTAGATACATTTATCGAAGGATTTAATCCAGATATCCGTTGTGAAGTCAAAGCTCGCTAATCCCGCACTATGACAACTACAATCTTATTTGCACCTTTCCATAAGGAAAAAATCAGTAGGAAAAATAATCGAAACAGAAGTGACAACAAATAAATTATCAGTAAGCCACCCGCCCCATCTATGCCCAACCGAAATCCTAACACCCGAAGACTAACCCGAGAAGAACTCATGGAAAGATCAGCGAAGGATTTTTGTTAGCACTATATTGAAAAGTAGAGTAAGGAAAAATAAATAAAAAGGCATATATTATATAATTGTAAAGCTACAACAAAACTGTGCCTTTGCATATCTGTTTTACCTAACAACTAGTACATATAGGAGCAACTTTTGATGATTGAACTAATTATGGATGAATCAGAAGTTAACAATGTAGACTTCGATCATGAAGATATGATATGAATTCTGATAAAGATGTTGGATCTATCATGCATACAATGGATAGATAGATGTGGTATTCAAAGAACCCAATCAACAAAACAAAAGATGCAGTACCTAAAGAGCAATGATGCATGGAGCAATTAGGAAATATAGAACATCAGTATGTCTTTGGAAACTAATTTGAGAATACCAAAAATCTTAAGAGTAGTGACATAAAAGAGAAATATATGCATGTTGATGTAAAAAGCAGCATGCCGAACAGAGTTATTTGCATCGCTTCTGCTCCATGCAAGTCGTGCTGCATGAACTGAGTCATAGAACTTATCTGGATATATGAAGCAGAGTTCAGACCGGAGTCAGACATGCACGTACGAGTAATTAGATCAGTAAAAAAGCTGTTCTTCAGGGCACTAGGACTAAATAAATGCTCCCAGCTGCTAAAACTTTAGTAATTTGAACAACATGATTTTTTCGATTAGCAAATGCCCTTCTACTGACCCTGTATCTGTGGAAGCTTCAAGCATCAGACCACCCTTTATTTGGAAAAGGATGATGTGATTTATCAAAGCAAACCAAGCCAAGAAGAGATACAATTGGATTTGAGTTGGAAAAAGAAGACTCATATCCCCACTACTTGTGGAAAAAAAATCTATTGAAGTAGAGGAATCAGGTATGGTTAAAAAGGACTAAGAACAATGGATGCATGGGAATAGACAAAGATGAAGTGACAGCTCTGCTCAAATAGTGAAGCATAATCAGGTTTTTTTTCTGATATTTCATGAGGCGGAATTTTCTCAGGGAAAAGTTCCTAGCCCCAATAAACATAATCCACAGTCTATTAGGAAAAAAACATCGAGAGATCACGAAAATGAGAAGTCAACTATTACACAAATGTCAGCACAATATGCACCAAATTTTAAGCTGATATAAAATAATCTCTATAATAATGAGAACTGTTGCAAACATTTTACAATGAAGCTCATCTTTGGTAAGACTTCTTAAAAAATTCACTTGGCTTCCACATTTAGAATTCTCAGTCTTCTAAATTCAGTCACCAAAAACTTCTAAAATGATGTGAAAATTTAGAGTCTACAATACCCCATATGAAATCCATAGTTTGCAAATCAAAATCAAGATTAGAACTGGGCCATGGTGACACGTGTGGCTATACTGGCCACGTCTTATCAGTAGGAAATGAATTAGTAAAGAAAAGAATTTAAAATTCCAAAAAGGATACAACACATTAAAATAAGAAAGAAAGAAAATTTAACAGAGTTGCTAACATATCTTATCTAATGCGTTTTAATTTATTAATATTTTCTTAAAATTTTAATTATAACATTTCTCTAACATTTTGATACTTAATTATATATACAGATAAGTAGTTATAACTGAAAGATTAATATACAGATTATAAGTTTCTATATGTTTGTGTTATAAATATTAAATTTTATTATAATTTAAAATAGCAAGCCTCAGTACATTGCTCTTTTGAGATATGAGAGATCAAGGTTTAAGTCATGAGATGAAAGGTTGCATTACTCCTTTATTGATGGCAACCTCGTGCACAAATCGTGCACTAAGTTTTCCTTTAAAGTTTTTTACATAATATTTATATATTATATATTTAGTGCAAATTATACTCAAGTGATACTTTATAAGTTAATAATTTATAATAATATAAATTAATATATCATATATTAATTCTAATTTATAATTAAAAATTATATAAATAAATTACAAGAAGAAAAGATAAAAAAAATCTTTCCAATTCTTATCTATCCCTTCAACGCCCTCACCGAGAGGGCAGAGCTGCAGAGGGTAATTCATTGGAGCTACTAGTGGTAGCAATTGTTGAGACAACAAAGATGAACAATGATTACAGCAATGAATGATAACTAGAAAACCAATGCAATTCCTCTGATCACTTCTGCTCTCTCTCTCTCTCTCTCTCTCTCTTATCTTCCTTTTCTTCTATGTATTTTTTATTCTTCCAAATGGTATTCATGTCAAATTGCAAACCGGAATCAACTTGAATCATCATTTTTTTCCCCAATATTGATTAGCACCGATCAATTTTTCACCAATCTTTCAAGATGCCCAAGGAAACAGGATAATTTGGATGATCAGGGGTTGATCCCAATCCCGCTCAACCAATTCGGCTCGTGATTTTTGTAACTATGGGAAGATCAATAAGCAAACATAAAATTTAGAATAAGATAGACAGAAAATAAAGGAGTGAGATACAAACTGTAACTGACAAACAGCAACATTAAGTGAATCAAAAGTAGTTTTAGGGACAAGGAGCTAGGATAAAAAAAATTTAATAAAAATTCAATATAATTGTAGTAAAATTTATAATAGGTGACAAGCAATCACATAGGCCCAAAAAAATAAAGGTTATGTAAGATTATAGATATGATAAAGATAAAAAATAGGAGGTGTTATCCAGCATTTTGCCATATTTTCTTGTCCTATAATTGCTATTACATATTTTTTAAGAAGAGACAAACATGAAATTAGTCAAAGTGGGATAATAATTGTGATCAAATATATTTACTTTCACTTAGATGTTGGATAAATCTCATGAAACTGGGTAGAGAAACTTGGCTTCACAACACATATTAATGTAATTGTAGATAATGTAGATCACAAAACAAAAGGAACACCAGACAGCAATAATTAAATGGTAGATACAAAGAAAAAAAGGAATTATGAGTTGAATGGATGTTAAAATGATTATGAAACTAGTACAGAAAAAAAATATATATATCCTCAAATAATGTACTTAATTGATATGAATGCATGAGCAAATATAAAAAAGGTGCTCCATCTCCATACAATATTGATGTTTTGAGATCTTGTCTCTCAATACAAGGGAACAATGTGTTTGGCTATGCCAAGTCATGGAACATCAAAAAACAGAACAACTTCATAAACTCTTCGAATAACCACTGTTGTATTAATTATTTCACCTTTTGGAAAACCTAATATCCAATGCCCCTACACTACTGTCGTAATCTGTTCAGCTTTCCCCCATTCATATAAATGTATTTATCAACTGATCCATCACATGAATTGCACGAAGGTTACCAGCTGAGTAAAAACATCCAAAAGGAAAGTAATCTAGATTTGTTCAAATAAATAGCAATTGAAAAAGAAACCGACCAAGGCTCCTTGAAGATGTGTAAATAAACCAGATATTGATAGGACAGGGTTACAAGCCAAATATAGAACGACAATATGACCCGAATGCTGAATTCCCAAAAAGATTATTCATTATTTAGTAGTAAATCATCCTAGTAGAGAAATTAAAGTGTCAGAAGATTGGCATTAAATGAGATTTCTGACCTCCCCCTATCAGTATTCCCATCTGACTGCTCAATAGGCTGAGTACGAGGCCTTAGGTTCAATCTGGGACGCTCAGCTGCTCGACTCCCCTCTTCTGCACAAGCAGGCCCTGGTCGCGGCAGATTTGTATTTCCATGCATTTCATGGACATTCTTAACTTGCACCAAGCTCACAGATGTCTGATACACCTACAAGAGTGCCCAAATGTAAGCCACGAGGTACAGCCAAAGAGCTGGAAAATAACCAGCAACAGGACGATGGATAGAAAATGCTAAAAATTCAAGACGAAGAAGATCAGTATACCTGCTTGCTATCAAAACCTCTAGCGTGAATGTCTGGAGATTCCGGCGGTTTCCTCCTGGGAAGAAGGGTCGGTTTCGGACGCTCCAATACCTCCATCACGCCTTGCTGATATAACTTTGATCCACCAAATGTCCCATCACTGGAAGTTGGCCGAGAAACCCCTTCGCTAGAGAAGCCCACTACATTCTTCTCCATCTCAGGATACACTGGAGATCTTGCCCTCTCCTGATCGCTTTCCCTATCCGTATGATATCCTGGTAAAGTCGTCTCCTTGGCTTCTGCGTAGGCCACAAGCGACGAGACTGATCTCGGCCTCTCCGTCTGACGATCCCGATAGACGTCATCCATAACCCGATTCGCCTCTCCAATCCTCCGATCCAACCCTTCGGATTCCTGTGATCTGATGGCCTCGCCTTCGGGAGGCCTCAGTTGCCACCTGCCCGATGACACCTTCTCAACCGCGCTGGCCTGCGCAAGCCTTGAAGCGGACCACATCGTGGCTTTGGGTTGAGTTGGCAACGGAGGTGGCGGTTCAGTTCCTACCTCCTTCCTCTGGCCCCAAGCAGATGAAGCGGAGCCGGGGTTGCCGGAGGGGGGAGAAAACGCGGAGACAGGGACAGGAACGGTGGCAGGAGACGGGACCACTTGGGTAGAGATGGGTCGCTTAGTGTCAGATCTGGTGGGCGGAGGGGTGCGGAGAGTGTTGTCAGGGGCGGCAGGGGAGCGGCGAGGTGCAGACGAGGCGTCGAAGGGCTTGCGCTCGTCCTCGTCAAAGTGCCCGCCGTTGGGGGTCGAATGGGGGAGGAGGGCGGGCGGCCTCTCGTCGAGGCCTCGAGCGGATGAAGAGGCGGCGCCCGCGGATCCGGGTCGCGGACGGAGAAGATGGTGGTGGTAGTCGGACCTGCCGGAGGCAACGGCGGTGATGGTACCCCAGGCGCCGGGTCGATCGGACTGCCTGGCGGAGCTGCAGAAACAAAAGGGAAGAAGAAGAAGAAAGAAAGAATGAAGGAAGAAAGATTAGCGTTGAAATCAAACTGAAGAAAAGAGGAGAGTAAAGAAAGTAGTGGAGTACGCGCTGGCGCTGTCGCTGGGAGCGGAGGGGAGGGGGAGCTGGGAAGGGATGGAGCCGCCATGGAAGTCCTTAAGCGTCATCGTTGTCGATCCGCTGAAAGAAGACTTCTTCTTCGACATCTCCACCCTTCCGTCTCCCTCCCCTCTCTCCCTCGTCTCCTTCTGCCTTGGATTCCTTGCGATACACACGAGAAGAGCGAGCGAGGGTGGTGTGTCTTTTTTGTTTTGCTGCTCTTCCTTTCTTGGTGGTCATATGATGGACGACGGATGATGGGGACACTCAGGTCGGTGGATGGGTGGAAAGAAGATAGACATAGATAAAGTTGGACGTCGATGGGCTTCGTGTCCAAGTGTACGGCTATAGATGGGCCGAGCCTATATAATATTACTTTTGTGCCCTTTTTTAGTTTGGATCCGGATGAAGCATGGGATCCTAGATGAATCCGACCCGTGTTGGAAACAGCCAAAGTTTTACCCAAACCCGCCAGCCCGCTTCCAACACCGTACTCAACCGAACTCTGTCCCCCACCAAACCCCAAGAGGAGGCCCCTCCTCCCCTCTCACCTCGCCAACACTGGTCCCGGCGAAGCGCCGCCACCTCCTCCTCCGTTTGCTTCTCTCTCGAGGTATCTTGGTATCCTCTGTGAATAGATCCATTTCCATTTGCCCTCTTTCTGGGTGGCAGGGTTCTTATTCTTGTCGTCGACTTGTATGGTTTTTTTGATCGCTCTACTGTTTTTATCGCTGTTGTTAATGGAAGATGATAAGGTCAATTTTGGTTGTCAATCTGAAGTGGCAAAGTTGATTTGCGAGACAATGTTGGGAGAGGGAAAGAAGTTTTTATCAAGACGATGCGACGTAGAAGTCATGATTCGATGACGGAGAATTTCTTTTATGGATAAAAAAATGTTTGTATCTGGTTATACATATCCCGTTTCAATCTCTTCTTACAAAAGATTATGTCGGGCGTGCGTACGGCAACACCCTTCGATGGTCAAGTATTCCGTTGTTGCGAGGGTAAAAAGCAGCTCACAAGGAGCTCAATATTAGTTCACCGAAGAGATTGTTTTATAAATTATAGTTTTATAACTGCTAGTTTAATGAGCAAATATTCTCTTTAAGCATCATGTTGATTTACCAAACTTGTTTGAGAGTTATGAGAGAATATTATTTGAGAGAAGACATGCGGAGCTTCAGGTTGATATTAGTGCTGATACGAGCACCAAAAAGCCACCTTCTATGTGTATGCTGTAGCAAGCTGCAAATGCTCATGCTCCTGCTGCATACAAAATGTTCGAAAGGGAATCTGAACTATGCATGGATTCTATTGTACATAGTTGCGGCCTAGTTGGGACAATATCTGAAGACAGGGTAACTGTTGAAGAGAAACTTAAAGAACATTTTGGTGAAATTTGATTACCTATATGGTTCTGTGACTTGCAGTTGCAAGAAGTTTGAGTTTCTTGGACTACAATGTTGTTACGTTTTAAAAGTACCATATACAAAGATTTGGTATAATGTGTTCTCATAAAAAGTGAGACCTGGTATAATGTTGCACGAGTTTGTCAAGAACGAATTTGAATTGTCGGTATGTTGCATTGGAATGTTTTTTACTTTATTGTGTAACAAGTGAAAACTGCCCCTCCATTTACCTGAATAATTTCATCCATTACACATTCTGATTGAGTGCTTCTTTCCCTTTTAATGCAGGATTTCTCAGCACCAGGCATCTTCAACTGGCCATGTATCGAGGACCAATTCCCATCAACAATGCCATTGGACATCCAAGGTGATCTGTAGTTTTCTGTACGGCGTAGTTTCTACCAATGCAAATTATGTTGAGTAATCTAGCACAAAACTTCAATTTGTTATATTTTACTTTGTGGCTAATCCTGTGGTCTGCTAATGAGAGGTCATTAGATTAGTGCGTTTAAAGAACATGAGTTTGTCCAACTTCACATTTAATATGTCCTGAAAGTCAGTTCACTAACTTTTGCAGGGAGGTGTATGATTCATAGGATGAACTGGTTTCTCTTGGTCATCGTTACACGTCTTGAAAGGTTTCTCTTTTTTGCAAATTACTTTTATGGTTTATCAAGAGTTGGAATGCACTCGATGTCGATCTGACTGTTGCTTGGTTCAATGCATTGCAGTCTTGGCCATAGGCTTCGTGGTCCTTGAATGGCTTGACGCATTTCCCCATTTCTTCTCCACCTCCACTTTCTGAGCATATTAGATTAGAGTGATGCTGCGTACCTTAACAAAACGCTTGGTTTTTTTCCGATCGACTTTGATCTTCTTGACGAATTTTTAGCTTGTTCCTCACTGAAGTCTGCAAGTGTTTGAACTTTCAATATTTTGCAGATCATATTGGCAGGAATTGGTATTTGGTGGGGATTGGCCTGATGCTCCTACAATTGATTGGGCCGATAGATGTGTCCTCTTCTGCTTCTGCCCTAAATCGAACAAATCCAGTATGTTCATCTTTGGTAGTGTGATTTTGGCACTGTTTATATTATGTTCTGGTGGTTGTAAAGGTGAAATTATAATTCATCTCATTACAGTGAAAGCATTGGCATTTCTTCTTAGACTGATGCTAACGAATTACTTGTTTTGAGAATATACGTATGTATGTATGTGTGTATGAGTTGTAGTGTATGAAATTGATTTTTGAGTTGTAGTGGGAATCTTGAATCACTTGATAGAGCTACAAGTCTATGATCCTTGAGGCAAATGTTGATGGACCAGACCAGAGGCCCAGTTCAAAAGGAGTGGAGAGATGAGAAAGATAAAAAGATTGAACTTTATTCTTCAATACGGTGGTTTGTGGAGCTCCACCATTATTCTTAAAATAAAACAAAGCATCACGACTCTTGGGTGCCGACAACAAAAAGACAAGGAAAATAATAGATGGAAGGAAGGAAGGAAAGCAGCATATAATATATGCCTCCGAACACCGACTGACATACCAGTCGATCTAGTTAACGGCATAACATGTTTCACCGCACCCGTGAGGACATGAATGTTCCCCAACTTGACCATGGCGTCCACGAAGTCGTCGAAGAACTCGGAAGCAAATCCACCCGCACGGCGTAGCGCATAAGCTCTCGCCTGTGAGACCTGCAGAAGAGCCGCGTCAGTCAGAGCTGAACAGCGCCCCTCGCTTCTACACCAGCTTGTAGTAAGTAGCCTGTGTCGAACGTAGTGAAGCTCCCGGGATCCATCTTCAGGAACGACGAACCTCGCTGCGTAGTTGGCAGGATCAGAGCTGGAAAGTGAGGAACAGGTCAGCAAATTAAGAGCATTAACTTAATTGGAATTGCTTCGAATGAGATCCAGAAAGAAGAGTCAAATCTACAACCAAGTTCACCTTATAGAACTACAAGGTCCTGCAGGATTAATCCCTCGGCTTTAAACATGTCGATCAACGTAGAAATTCCGGCAAAGGGTGGTGGTGGAAGTTGCGAGGCACTCTCGTTTTTTATTGATACAGTGCCATCTCTTCGGCCAGTCGGTACAGCCCACGAAGGGCCTTTGCTCCGATATCAAGCATCTCCATATAAAGTCATCGTATGACCTCTCTTTCTCTAGGGCGATTCATGATGTGTTCTGATACGTAGAGAGAGAGAGAGAGAGAGAGAGAGATACTTTTATTCAGGTGTTGCTCTTACCAGAACTACGACGTCCCTGGCAACCAGAGCCAGGACGGTCCACGGGCAGGCCTTATCCTCCTTCACCCTATCGATCACGCCAAACCCTCTGGGAGTTTTATTTGGATCTGCATCCTTCTCAGTTTCATTTCCGTTGGCAGAATTTAGTAGAACTGAAGCGGCGCATCCCTGCATGCATGCACAAGCAAGCCTCGCTCGAGCGGTGTAGATGAATAGGTAGAGATATGTTCACATTTAAATTAGGAACTCGCCCTCACAAAACAATCAGGGAAATGCACCCTCAACAGAGAGCCAAAGAGACAGACTCGGCGCGCTTTTGATGACTTTGGTCATCTCACACCAAACACAATCGCCGCTTCCGCGTTGGTACACGTCTTGTTGTAGAACCCAACACTCAGGCCTTGCGCCTCTGCAGAGCGAGCCTGAGAAGCAAAGGGAGCAACGGCAAGAGGAAGAAGAGAGCCCATCCTTGCGGTCACAATTAGCTAGTTTGATTCCAGCGATGCTGTGAGGGGATTCACAACTCCTACATAGATCTCCGGTGAACCAATACGTATCGTAGCCTCTTCACACTTGCGAATGATCAAACTTATGTCTCTTCATTCTCCCCCGTCCGAAGAATCCTTTAGATGTTGGATCTCAATAAAAGTCTGGTGAGGGACTTTTGGTCTCATCAGTTGGTGTGCATCCAAGTGGGGGCATTTCATGAATGAAGATTAATCAATCAGGCATGCATATAATAAATCTCTTCACGTAATTACGACTCATCCATACAGAGGCTACATGTGTGTGAGAAAGAGTAAGTTGACCGTGAGACATTCATGTGCTCACCCACTCACACGAGCATATAAACACACTGCACAGCCATATAAAAACTTCTTCTTCACCTTGATCACTGCAACAGGCAGCGCACTGAGATCATTAAAAATCATAATTCTCATTAAATAAAAAGAAAAAATATTGGGGTTGAACATCTACCGTTGTTGTCCAAAAACTAAAAAAAATAAAAATGCACGAGTTACATTTTAAGTAACTGAAAATATACAATTCGATTAACTTGTAAGATAAAGAATTTTTGTCGCTTGGAATCTTATGAAACGTTCCAATTATTGTAGCCATAAAAGAAGAAGAAGAAGAAGAAAAAAAAAACAGGTAACTAAATCATAAATGGTGAACACCACTGTTATTGTTCGTAAAGGTTTCTGAGAAGATTTAGAATTTTGAAGTCGAAATGCTAATTTTATTATCATTTTTATCTTTTCATGCAACATGTGCCTCCTCCGCGCAGGAGAAATTTTTTACAATGCTCTGTCCGATCGAAAGCACAAACCTCTGAACATCTTAAAGCTGACTTCAAGGGGGCATATATATTTTTAGACATTTTTTAGAAATCGGATGTCGGAGCAACATTCTAATTGACAGCCATAAATCATAACATATGCATAAGAAACATCGGTTGCAAGTCCAGCGTACAACCCTATCAAAATAGAATTCCATGCTAATCTGGTCGTGTCGGACGAAGCATATCCACTTGCAAGATGAGCAAGTCAAGGCGTCTTCGATTTGCCCGTTGTTCATGGGAAGGAAGGAAGGAAGGAAGGAAGGAAGGAATTCCAATATGGGGTTGACCACGTACATGGTGCAAGCAGTAAGAATGTGGAGCAGGATTTGGTCACAAGATCATGATTTCCCTGTTACTCTCTACATCTCATGGTGCAAGCAGTAAGAATGTGGAGCAGGATTTGGTCACAAGATCATGATTTCCCTGTTACTCTCTACATCTTTCTTAGATTCCCAGTCGGAGTAGAAATTCTAGATCAGAAGAGGCAGAGTCTATGAGATAGAAGAAAGATCGGGGCACATGAAGTGCCAAAGCCGTCAACAATCCCTTACAAAGAAGGTCACGAAGTCCTCGAAGAAGGTGAGCCAGTTAGGGTTCCCAACCGACGTAAAGAAGAGGTAGATGATGGAGCCATCAACGACGCCACACTCGGCAAGGGCGCACTGATCATCCCGCAGCAGCCGGCCATTGCTCAGCATCAGCACCAGCCTCTGCTCCTGAAACATCTCCTTGCTCGCGATGGCTTTCTTCAGACTCCCCACGGTTGCGTCGTCCTCCACCTCAATATGGAAGAACCTCCCTGTCAGTATCTCCACAACTAGCTGCATCTCTCTCTCCCTCTCTCTCTCAGTGTGTTTTGGAACCATATGAGATGAGATGTTAACGAGGTTGCCGCACCAATTTCTTGACAGGTTTGGCCTCCAACAAGGTAGGGCATGGTGACCAGAGGATTACACAAGGGAAGGTGGAGATGCAGGTTAAAGATGTCCATGGATTTGGGCAGCGAGGCGATGCTTTACAAGGAAGAAAGTGAGACGTGGTGGTGATTAGGGGGCATGCATGCGTCGGTCCGTTCCCTTAGCAAATGGAAACAAGTGGAAATATGGGAAGCAACGATGGATTCATCATTCATTCATGTACGTGATTCCAACTTTTAATGGGTCAAAATGACAAGTAATTATGCGGAGGGGACGAGAGATCTCCGGGAAAATGGTTACCATTTTTTGCTGTGCTTTCCGTGAATATATGTATATATATACATAATAAGGGGATGATCGAGCTTAGCTGGACCATCAATCCATCATATCGAGTTTTAACTCCCGAATTGTATGATAAATCCATCCCCAAAATTATAGAGTTGACAAGTCGACAAATTTGATCCCTTCTTCTTCTTCTGCTTCTTCTGCTTCTATAATTTAATATGATGTCCAACAATTTGGTGATCTTTCAATAATATAACGAGTTGACAAGTCGACAAATTTGATCCCTTCTTTCAATAATATAACCATCTTTATCGAAGTTGATAATTCATCAATTATGCAATTTGTTTTGCCGGAATTCTCTTGCCATATCATCTGAAAACGTTCGAGTGAGCTTCTTTTATTTTCCGTCGGCCACAACGATCCGATTGGTGATCTTATTTTTCTTCGTTTCTGATTGATTATGTGATGCCACAGCATATGCTATACGGAGATAAATTTCATTTTTTTTTTATTATGCAAATTCATTACTCATAGACAAAATTCCTGTTCAGATCAGAAGGTCGCTTTTAGAAGAAGATTGCAATTTTG
>LVTN01002112.1:21484-32195 GCA_001649415.1 Musa itinerans | reverse complement strand
ATCTTACACTGCTGGTGATTTTGGTAATGTCAGAATGAAAAACAGTGGTACATCTAAGATTGTAGGTATTGGAGATATTTGCTTGGAGACTAGTATTGGGAGCAAATTGATACTCAAAGATGTAAGGCATGTTCCAGATATTCGTCTTAACTTGATATCTATAGGCAGACTTGATGATGAGGGCTTTGCACATTATTTTGGTGAAAGCAAATGGAAACTCACTAAAGGTTCTCTAATTGTGGCAAGAGGAAAGAAGCTTAACTCTTTTTATGTCATGGAAGCTAAGCTACACAAATGAGAGATTAATGCAATTCAAAAATGTGAAAGTATAGATCTTTGGCACAAGAGGCTTGGTCATATCAGCGAGAAGGGACTTCAAACTCTTGCTAGAAAGCAGTTCTTACTAGAGTTGCAAGGTACATCTCTTAAATCTTGTGATCATTGCTTAGCTGGAAAAACACAGAGTTACATTTCATACATATCCATCATCTAGAAGATCAAATGTTATTGATTTGATTCATACTGATGTTTGTACTATGCAAACTAGAACTCTTGGAGATGCTCTTTATTTTATTACCTTTATTGATTACCATTCTAGAAAAGTGTAGGTTTTTATTTTGAAATCTAAAGACCAGATACTCGATGTTTTCAAAGAGTTTTATGTCAATGTTGAAAGAGAAATTTATAGAAAGCTAAAATGTGTTCGATCAGATAATGGTGGCGAGTACAGGAGTCTTTTGAGAATTATTGCAAGTTCCATGGTATCAGACTTGAAAAAATAGTTCCTAAAACTCCTTAGCAGAACGGTGTGGCAGAAAGGATGAATAGAACAAGAAAAGATTAGATTAGGTGTATGCTTTCCCATGCCAAGTTACCTAAGTCATTTTAGGGGGGAGGCTATGAGAACTACAGTTGACCTGATAAATCTTTCTCCATCAGTTCCTCTGAAAGGTGATGTTCCAGAGAGAGTATTTGAAAGTTTTTGAAAGTAAAAAAAATATATCTTATAATCACTTAATAGTCTTTGAAAGCATTTGTTCATATTCCCAAATATGAAAAGGTCCAAGCATTTGTTCATTGTTCATATTCCCAAATATGAAAGGTCCAAGCATTTGTTCACGACGACACACTTCTGCCGAGCATGAAGATCTGGTGGAACCCGACGAGCGGGTTGAACCGCAACCGGAGGAGCGTCAGCGATCCGGCGCCGAGCGAGTACGGCACCGGCTTCGACGTGCACGGGGTTCCGCAGATATTTCTGTGGTCCGGGAGCCGGCGGTACTGGCGCGGGGGGTCATGGAACGGCCGCCAGTTCAGTGGCATCCAGGAGATGAAGACCGACAACTTTTTCGACATGGTGTTCGTGGGGGACGCCCGCGAGATCGTGTACTCGTTCTACATGCGCGACCCCTCGGTCGTCTCGAGGCTGGTCATGAACCAGTCGGGCATCCTGCAGCGCCTCGTGTGGGTCGAAGACAGAGAGCTGTGGAGCGTCTTCTGGTCCGCGCCCAAGGACCAATGCGACAACATGTTGTCGCCCTGCGGCCCCTACGGCTTCTGCTACCCCAGCGAGTCGCCGATGTGCAAGTGCTTGCAGGGGTTTCACCCCAAGAATCCCAGGAGCTGGGATCTCAGGGACGGGACGGACGGCTGCGTGAGGAACACGGCGTCGGACTGCCGGAACGGGACCGACGGGTTCATCACGCTCAGCAGCGTAAAGATACCGCACACGTCGACGTCGATGGTGGACAGGAGCATGAGCTTGGAGGAGTGCGAGGCTTTGTGCCGGAGGAACTGCTCCTGCAAAGCCTATGCCAGTGCCAACATCAGTGGAAGTGAGAGCAGCAACGGGTGCATCATATGGACGACAGAGCTCACCGATATCAAAATGTACGACAGGGGCTCAGGACAAGATATCTATGTCAGGCTGGCGGCTGCCGACCTTGGTACGTTCGATCACTTTTGATGGTAGTCTGCGTGAGGAATTGATCTGTTATTGACTTCACGAGATGACGTTTATCTTTCAGGCTCTGAATCAAACCAGTCTCACCGTTATCATGTGGTCGTGATCATCATCGTAGTCTCTGCTCTGGCAACCTTTATCCTGCTTTCTGTTGCTTGCTTCGTTTGGAGAAGGAAGAAGAGAAGAAGTACCATCAACACTTGTCATCTTCTTCTACTTAATTAATTTGTGAGATATACTTTTTACCGGTTCAATTTGCTTCACAGATCGCTACATTGACGAAGAAACACACGAACAGGACATGGACCTACCAATATATGATTTGGACACAATAGCAGGCGCCACCGGCAACTTCTCCATCGACAACAAGCTTGGTGAGGGCGGTTTTGGTCCAGTATACAAGGTATAAACGAGCTCAACAGGGTGAAGCTTCGCTAAATTCTCTACTATTGACAGTCGATGTTCGTCAAATTAATTGGCCATTGAATGCGATGATTACAGGGTAAGCTGCGGGAGCTACAAGAGATAGCTGTGAAGAGACTATCCGAGACATCGACGCAGGGCCTGGATGAGTTCAAGAACGAGGTAACGCTAATTGCCAAGCTACAGCACCGTAACCTCGTCCGGCTTCTCGGTTGCTGCATCCAAGCAGGGGAGAGGATGATGATCTACGAGTACATGCCACACGGAAGCTTGGATTCCTTCTTGTTTGGTTAGTTAATCTTCCCATTCACTACTTCCTCTTTCAATCGGAGCTCTCTCAGCTGAAGAATGAATGATTCTGAATCTGTAATCAGACAAGGCTAAGGGTGCATTGTTGGACTGGAAAATACGGTACAACATCATCGTGGGGATTGCTCGAGGCCTTCTGTACCTCCACCGTGATTCTAGATTCAGAATCATTCACAGGGATCTGAAAGCTAGCAACATCCTTCTCGACAAGGATCTGAACCCCAAGATATCGGACTTTGGCATGGCAAGGATGTTTGGAGGGGACGAAACAGACGCAAGAACCAGGAGAGTCGTCGGGACGTAGTACGTGCCAACTCTAGATCTTACCTCAAGGTGCACGTAATGCGAATCTCTCTTATCATCTTCCCTAACAATGCAGCGGATACATGTCTCCCGAGTACGCCATGGACGGAATCTTCTCGGTGAAATCTGACGTCTTCAGCTTCGGTGTTTTGGTGCTGGAAATCGTAAGTGGCAGAAAGAACAGAGGAGTCTATCAATCTTCACACCACCTAAATCTTCTAGCACATGTAAGTGCACCAAAATGTCATCTTTTACATTATTCTTCCACTTCAATGCATACATAATTCTGAACCTTAATTACGAAATCGATTTCAGATATGGAGTCTTTGGAATGAAGGTAAAGGGTTGGAATTAGCGGATGCGTCAATGGGGCAGTCGTCGCTTCCCGTGGCCGAAGTCATGAGGTGTATAAAGGTGGGACTTTTGTGCGTTCAAGCGAGACCAGAAGACAGACCAACGATGTCGCCGGTGGTGGTGATGTTGGGCGGTGACAGTGTTCTCCTACCGCAACCAAGACAACCAGCTTTTATCATTACATCTGAAACCGATTCATCTACGAGCGAGCAAGACTCGTCCACAAACCACGTATCGATGACGACGATGTTGGAAGGCCGATAGTGAGCTGGAAAGCTTATGCGAGGGTCAGAAACCGTTTGTGTACACGAAGCATTTTGGTTTTGGCTTGGGATTGATGTGAAGACTACGACGAATGCAAAAGCTCTATGAGCTCGGAGTCATGGGAATTAGAGAAGAGTTTATGGTGAATATAATAATCGAAACATATCAAGACTTCTTCCAGCCTCCATTCGACCCACCCACATTAATTAAGCGGTTGGAACATATCAAGACGCCATTGAAGTACTTTGTTTAGCTTGACGATGAAAAACTATTAAAATAGTGACAATCATGGAGTTCCTACCTCATTGTGGGGTTCTTACCTCGTTCGTAAAATTTTTTTATCGCCTTCTCTGCTGGCTACTTTATAGAATTTGGTCTTTGCCTTCAGAAAATTCTGTCTTCTTCTTCTTCTTCTTCTGCTCCCTCCCCTCTAGAAGGAGATCAATCCTTAGTGGTTGAGTCTCAATTGAGGATGGATTCTTTAGAAGCCAATGAAGAATCAAATGTTGACCCTTGGATTTGAACGCAGTATCTTAACCTGATTAGAAAAAGTCATCGGTTAACCGACGCCGAAGACGAAGGCGGCTGACCACGTCGTGTCAACACATGCCAAGCACGTGATGTGTCCACCATCACGTCTACTTAGAATCGACGGTCACGATGCTTCAACAAATGTCGTCAAGACTTAATGGTGTGTTGTTTAATCTAATGATTTCTAATGATTGTCTTGGAAAGATTGAGAACAATTTGACTAAGTTTCATCTTGGCACAAATAATTCATCTAATGTTGCCATTACACATTTAACGACTCTCTATAACCTTCAAATTATATTACTTAAATAAATTAACTACAATGGTAGGCTAAGGCTAAATGTAGACGTAGGAGAAATTTTATCAAAGGAATTTATTTAAGATACTAAAACCATCATGGATATGTTATGCAATCACTAGTATTTTTTATCTTCTTATACCCGGCAAAATTTATCCTATTTTCCTAGATTACCTATGGAAGTCCCCATTAATTAAATAAATCTTTCACTTTAGAGGTAATCCCCGTATGCTGTGAAGTCCATGAGAATGGGCAAAAGCCTTCATCTTCATGGATTCACAAGTGAATTTTATAAATCCTACTAGTCTTCTTTTTCCAATCAATTTTCAAATATTTTTTAACACTTTTATGAAAATGTTACTTACCTTTAGATTAGACTAAGACATTCCTAACCTTCATCTAGTTAAACAAATCTACCAATATTACAAACTATCGCCCTATCGCTTTATCAAATATTAATTTTTTTAATTATTAAATTATTTTTTAATTTATCAAATTTAGAGAGATATATATATTTTTTTAGTAATTTATATTTCTTACTAATTATTTTAAGTTTATCATATAAGTCATCAAATCCATTAAATAATTGATCGTAAGATAAAGATATTTTGGATAAGTCATATATCTCATCATTGAAAATCGGACTTTTGCTCAAATAGTCTTATTTTTTTTCATAATATATTTTACATGTCATTTCATAAGTCATTAAGGATTAGTTCTTCAAGAGGATACTTATTCAAATCCTTTACTTCTTAGATATTCGTTACTTTTAGATCCCAATTTTTAGAAAAAGATCTTAAAATCTTATTTACTAATTAGTATAATTTTTACTAAGAGCTTTTAAACCATTGACAACATTCGTAAAACGGGTGTACATGACACAAATGGTTTCATTTGACTTCATTTTAAATAATTCATAACTATGTACCAAAAAATTAATCTTAGATTCTTTTACTCTATTTGTGACTTCATAAGTAACTTCAAGTATACCAAATATCATGTGTAATTTCACATATAAAAACACAATTAAACTTATTTTTATCTAAAGCATAAAATAAAATATTTATAACTTTAGCATTTAAAGAAAATATTTTTTTTCAAAATCATTCCATTTATTTATCAGCTTAGAATATTTTTAAAAATTAGACATTTCAAAAATCAAAATCCATAGAAATCAAGAAAATCTAAATATAAGACGAGTAATAAAATGACCCTCTTGATTACCAAAAAAATATCATTTAATCTTTCTTGAGTGTTAAACAACTGAGTGAACCGAGCTCTGATACTAATTATTAGGATCGTAAGATATTAAGAAGACATTAATTTAAAATTTTTTGATCGAAAAATACATATCGAAAATGTGTTTAACTTAAAATGTGAGTGGGGGTAATGAGCAACTAAATCAGTTAGTAATAGTAAGAAAAAGTATAAAGAGAAATACAAAATAGATTTATAGTGGTTTGATCATTCCGACCTGCGTCCACTCTTGATTCCTCTTCCCTCGAGATCATCGGCTTTTACTACTAATCTTCTTTTCAACAGACGAAAATCAACTACTCTTGTCACAACCCTTCTTCTTTTCATAGGCTTAGGAGAGAACCTTTACACCTCTCTTCTCCTTTTAAAAGGCTTAGGAGAGAATATTTACATATCACATTTAGATAAGACCTCACACCTCTTCAATATAATCTTTACATTCAACGAGGAAGAGACTCAACACTTTTAAAAAGAGTTTACAACACTTTTATACTCAAGAATTTCTATTCCATCAACCAAGCATGAGTGGGGTATTTATAGACCCCAAATGGCTTCGAAAATGAAGTAAAAAAATTTAAATCCTCGAATTTTTGAGGTACTATTGTTGGCTCCAGGTCCAAATAGAGCCTAGGAATCTAGGCTCTAGTGATACCACTATTGACACTAGGCAGTCTACCGTCGAGGTTCCTAGAAAAGTATAATCTATGCTTTCCAACTCTCGAGTGATGCCATCGTCTGAGCCTGGCAATACCACCACGAAGCCCAACTCGTTGGCCTTCCAACATTCCCAATTCGACCCTAGTTTAGACCCAATAAGCTCATGATCAAGTTGGCATGGTTAAGCCCAAAATTAACTCAATTAGACTTTAAATAACTTCGATCAAAACTCAACAACTTTAATTATAATCATGAAGCCTTCAGCACGTTGTCCGATATATCATTTGTTCATTCGACACTTCATCTTAACCTCCGACGCATTATCCATTTCTTCGGCCTATTGCCCGATCCATCGGTATGTTAACCTCCCACAACATCCAATCTTCTTAGCACAATACCCGATCATTCCAGCTCGATACTCGAACTCATGGCACGAAGTTCAATCTCTAACATGTCGACCAATCCTCTGGCCCGATGTCCAAACTCTGACATGATACTTGTTAGCATAACGTTTGATTCACCTACTTCAACGATTTACCTTTTGATAGTTCAAGTCCATGATTGAAGTTTTTCTTACATCACTTATCTTAAATGCTTATTAGTCCATAAACTCATCAATTGATTTTATCACTAAAATCTAGGATTCAATATCTTGAACATAATGTTTTCTGGAACTATGTTCCTCAAACTTAAAAGGCTTTTATATCACAACATGTTATTTTTATCGAGTTTACCTTTCACTTTCAAAACCATGAGCCTTAAGTAATACAAGCCACTCTAATAACCATATCAATAGATTTATATGAGTACACCTTAGACCCTCAGACACACCTATCATAATGTCAATCAGTAGTTCTCGTCAAGACATACACTTCCTTATCACTCTAGTTTAGCAACACTTCATACATCTATAACTTCTCTATATACTTCTCCTTAAATTCATCTCATAATGCTTGATAAAGTAATACCCTTGGCATACTTCTCCATATACTTCACCACAAATGATATCTTTGTCCTCTCCTCGCCCAAGTGACACCAAAGTGTATCGGCTTGATCATGTACATGTCAATAACTCTCCACTAATTTTCATACCTTCAACACAATCCAATAATATTAACATTAGGAAACCTTATAGAGCATCACATGTGTAGCAAAAAATAAAAACAAAACTTGTTCCCAAAACAAAAATATTGTATCGTCTTGTGATGACCCGGAGCATAAAACTCAAAATGATAAAAATCACATTAAGTGGTTGAGATGTTCTCACCGAGGGGAGATCGTTTATCCCTTAAATTACATATCTCAGTCCGTGGGATGAAGGAGCTCTCGCAAACTCCTCTCTAGTAGTGATCCATATAATGGACGTAACAATGATACACATTATACAACGAGTTCTCTCCTCGTGATCGCACACCACCAAGCAGTAGTAGTCAAAAGAAGGGTTGACTCTCTTATTATCCTCTCACACCATAAAGGGGCTCACAATTAAGAGAAAGATTGGAAGGAGATAGGAGGACGAAGACTATATGGTCTAGCATATGACTCATGAAGCCTTATCTCATATTTATATAGAGCTCCTATTGCGAATCCTAATGGATGTCTTATCGAGTATTTGATCTACATCTAATAACCACTAGCTTAATGGATATTAGATCCCAATCCAATAACCACTCTAACCTTTATTGGATCTCACTCAATAGATCTATTAAAACAAAGGCATATTGAATATCTTATATTTAATAATCTATTTATCGTGTTATCCATCATGTGTATAACCCCTCTAGGTCTAATACCAAGCTGGCCATGAGTTGCACATATCAGAACTCATTCTGACTCAGTAAGTTATTATTCTCATAATAATTCACTTAATTCATCGACTATAAACGTACTAAGCCACTACACCATTGTCCTTAAACGGTATAGGAGAATCAAATCCATTAGACTTGTCTGCCCTCAGTTATTGTGTATCTATAATTCCTTATCTATCTAATATCTTAAAGACCGTATACCGGGCATGATCTTGTTAGGCCCATATGAAATCCATTGGAGTCTCACTTTTATCGAATTCTCGTTAAGAACTATTTCTCTCTCAATTCGACTTTCACTCTTATTAGATTCTCTTAATCTAATTAACACTAACCAGTGATTTGCCTAAGTAAGAACACATAAGATATTTCTCTTATAATACTGATAATAGATGATCTTCTATTGATACATAATTACCTTTGGTATCAAAGAATGAAGTACTCAAGCAATATATCATTGATGTCTCAAGTCTAAGAATCAAACACTATACTAGGACTATGAAATAGCTATTAAACAATAAGGTATTATTAACCATCTAGCATTACATAAATAAATCATTCAATAAACTCATTCTTTAATAAGCACTTGCACTATATCCTTAATGTCCCTACACAAGTAGCTATGAGACCAATTACCTCTATCATATATATTGGTATATAGCAAACTAGTTTGTCTGGTTACATCGATATCTATTTCGAGTAATATATACTAGTCATAAGTGTACTATAAGTTAATTAAGTGAATGATAACACATTTGACATGACACGTATTATTTTTTTATTTTTTATTATTATAGTTTTTTCTCATTTTATATTATATTATATTATATATATATATACATATAGTGATGTACATGGATCCATGCAATAAGAATTAGATCGTGATAAGATCACGATAATAAGTCCGATTCGTCTTTAAATACAAACCCTAAATAATCCCGATTATATATTATTCAAGAGGGATATCGAGATAACCAAAAAAAGTAGTGTACTATATACCCGTCCATATGATGGAGGTAGTTGATCTCATAGCTACTCGTGTGGGGACACTAATGATACAGTGTAAGTGCTTATTGGAGAATGAGTTCACTGATTAATCCGCTCATGGAATACTGGATGATTGATGATACCTCATTGTCAAATAGTGATTTTGTTGTCCTAATGGTGTATTCGGTTATTAGACTTAAGACACAATGGATGTCCTATGTGAGTACTCAACTCTTTGATACCGAACTTATAGGCTTTGAAGTTTCAAATCTAGTACAATCGGTTATAGTAGCCAACCTTACAAGGGCTATTGAGTATAGATAGAAGATCATCCACTCTCGATATTATGAGAGGAATATCTCATGTATTCTTGCTCAGATAAATCCTTGGCCAAGGGTCATTCGGATTGAGAGAGAAAGATTTCTCAAGGAGAATTCGATTAAAATGAGACTTGAATAGAAATTGTATGAGCCTAATAGCACCATACTTAGTATATAGTCTTTGGGATATTAGATAGATTAAAGATTATGGGTATATAGTAATTAAGAACATATATGTCCAAATGATTAGATTCTCCAATATCGTCTGGGAACTACAACGTGGTGGTCTAGTACGTCTATAGTCGATGAATCAAGTGAATTATTATTAGATATAATGTTTTACTAAGCCAAAAGGAGTTCTGACAAGTATGACTCATAGTCAGCTCGATATTAGACTTAAAGGGTTACACAAATATAGTAGGTGTTGCGACAAGTAGAGGTTTAAATATGAGATATCTATTGAAGCCCTTATCTTATTATATATCCAATAAGCTCCTGAATTATTAGATCTTGTGGATGATAAGAGCCAATAAATGATTATTGGGTAGAAACCCACTAATCTAAGAGGATTGGGTAGTTTGATGAAAATCCAATACCTAATAGGGTAGGATTCATTATGATTAAGTTGATAAGAGGTCTCTATAAATATGAGGGAACTAAAGGGCCATAGGCTTGTTGAATCTCATATTTTGATGATGAAACCACTTGATATGTGTTTATGTTTTAATCTGCGTTTTGAGTGACGCAGGATGCTTCGATCAGGATGAGACAATTAAAGCAGGAAGAATCATGTTGGGCCGGAGGAACATGTCAGAAGATTGGACGGCGGGCCAGTGGAGAAGGTTTCGGGCCGTGGATTCGGGCATCGGGCTAAGAAGAGCGGATATTGCACCAAGGACATCGGAGTTGCGGAGTCAACTGGCCGATTGGGCAATAGGCCACACGAGAGGACGATGCGCCGAAGAATCGGACGAAGCGTCGAGGGACCAATGACATGCCGGACAACTTAGTTAATTGCTTAGGATTAATTGCCTCGATCGAAGTTTTGTTTTAAGTGTGCAGGATTAACTACGAGGAAAGGGAGACATGCAGCAGGAGTTGCGCCGGAGTCAAGACTATGATCACGTTGGGAGTTCGAGAGTTCGACGGAAGTCCAGACGGTCGTCGGAGGTTCTGCGGGAACAAATCCGAGAAGTCCAGGAGCTTGCCAAAGAAGCTCGTCAGAACTCACCAAGTGGAT
>LVTN01002112.1:5018-20872 GCA_001649415.1 Musa itinerans | reverse complement strand
CAGGCGGTGCAACCGCCGTAGTCAGGCGGTGCAACCGCTTGATCCCGGAATTCCGGGATTTGATCGTTTTGAGCTCCAAATTTGAATTGGGTTGGGGCCTATAAATACCCCACCCATTCAGCACTGAAAAGAAATAGACCTACACCGAATTCTTGATCTTTTCTGTGATTCTAAGAGCTCAAATTTGTGTTAAGTTCAAAAGTTCTCCTCTTTTTGTTCTTCAAGTCTTGAGTTGTAAAGAGATGAGAGAAAGGTTCTGTAAGGGTTGTCTCCTGAGCCCGTCAAAAGGAGTGAAACTGTAAAAGGGCAGTTGGCCTTCGCCTATTGAAGGAAGGCCTCTAGTTGACGTCGGTAACCTCGTCGGTGGAGGAAGCCAAAAGTGGAGTAGGTCAAGACTGACCGAACCACTCTAAATCTCTGGTTTGCTTTTATTTTGAGCACTTTATCATTACTGCAAACCTCCTACATTGCTACTGCTCTCTGCGCTTTTACGAACAAGCCTCTAAGCTCTGATCTTTCTGAATCTGCATTCAAACGTAAATCGGTGTTTTCGTATGATCTTTACATTGCAGTTTACGTTTACGTTTTGATTCTATTTATAACTGCAAACTGTCTCCTGCGCTTTTACGAACGAGTTTCTAAGTTCAGATCTTCGTAAAACTGCGTTTTAGACGTAAACTGAGTTTAGACGTAAAACTGTGTTTAGACGCAAACTGCGCTTAGACGCAAACTGCGTTTAGACGCAATCTGCTTTTAGACGCAAACTGCATTTAGACGCAAACTGCGTAAACTGCGCTTTGACGCAAACTGTGTTTGGACGTAAACTGCACTTAATCATAAGTGATCTTAGAATCGGCTTTTGCATCAAAATAGTCTTTATCGAACGAACGCAGCTTTCGTTTTTAATCGCTGAAAGATTTCCGCTGCACTAATTCACCCCCCCCCTCTTAGTGCTCTCGATCCTAACAAGGCTAACCCTTTTTTACTGCCACATCATATTCCCCTCTCCCCTTCTCCTCATTAACCAACAGTCTCTATTTGAGGTATATGAAGATTTGAACAGCAATTCGATAAGTGTCTTCGCTGCCCTTATCGTATAGATCATCGCTAGAGAGGACAATTGGCCTTCTACATCATCTCACATAGATTTGTAGGAATCAGGGATATACGATCTCCCTAAGTAATACAACCATCTCATATGTGGGTTTTAGTTTTGTGGGTTTTTACACACTAATCTTCATAAGACGATGAAACCTTTTTATGAAAATCTGAGATTTTATTTTTTGTTCTTTCGCTGCGCATGTGATATCACTCCTAAATTTTCCAACAATCTATAATCAAGAATATTTATGATCTATATTTAAAAGTAAATTGGTCTCATTATCATGATATCATCATGATCCAATTCTTATTTCACAGATCCAATGACATCACAATATATATTCATAACATAATATAAAGTGATAAAATATTATTATTATTATTAACTAAAAGAGATTATGCAATGTATCACACACGCTATTATTCATGTGATTGACTTATAAGACACCTATAACTAGCAACTATTACATCTGAACATCACATGATAACACACTCTAAAAATGATATCTTCAAACTACATCAAATTCTTTACATTCATACTATCATAAGCTTTCAACCTAAACTTATTGAACTTACAACCATCATCTAAGCTTAAAAATCTCTACACTATCACAAAGCTATGTGTGAAGAATACGATACCCAACTCTATAATATCACATGACTCTTGTATTATTTCATCACACATACAATATCATTGGGTGTAAGTGGATCTTTCATATTAAGAAAAATTCAAATGGATCCATTGCTATATAAAGTACATCTAATAGCCAAATGGTTTCACCAACGATCAAGTGTTGATTTCATAGAAACATTGAGTCCAATTATCAAACCCATAATAATTCGACTCATCTTGAGTTTGGCTATTACTTAAGGGTGGCACATATGTCAACTAGATATTAACAATGCTTTCTTACAATAGACCTTAACTGAAGATGTCTTTATATAGCAACCTCATAGCTTCATCCACCCTCAATATCTAAGCTATGTTTATAAACTACGAAAAGCTATTTATAGACTTCAATAAGCTCCAAGAGCTTAGTATACCAAACTTGGCTCATTATTGACGTCAAATGGCTTCTTCAACTCTAAGTCTGATATCTCGTTATTTCTACAACAACAAAAGGGTGGTACTATATATTTACAGTTAATAATCTCACAGAGATAAAGTAATTCCTTAAGCAATTGATAGATAGATTCTACATCAAAGATCTAGGAACCTTAAGGTACTTTATAGGAGTGGAAGTAATATTTACATCTTTTGTATTTTTCCTATCTTAAAAGAAGTACATTCAATATCTACTATTAAAAATGAATATACAGAATGCCAAAGAAGTTGCAATCTCAATCTCCTATTGAATCACTCAAATTATATAATAATAGCCATATTACGGATCTTATATAGTACCAATAAGTACTTGGTTCCTTACCGTACTTATTTCTTACACATCTAGATATCTTATTTGCAGCAACAAATTATTATAATTTATGCATTGGCTTTCCACTATCCATTGGTCTAAAGTAAAACGAGTCTTGCAATATCTAAAAAGCTCTTAGTCATAAGATTTTTTTTTTCATAAACACTCGTTACTTCATCTTTATGCCTTCATCAATACTGATTAGGCAAACAACATTGATGATAGTTAGTCTACATCAGTCTACATTATCTTCTTTTGAGCAAATTCAATCAATGATAGTTTCAAGAAATAAAAAATAATTATAAGATCTACCACTAAAGTTTAATACTGAACCATCGCTAATATTACTGTAGAACTCAACTAGGTCATCAATCTACTATAGAAACTTTGACATCACTTTCCAATCTACTCATACAATATACTATGATAATGTCAATACCACCTACCTAATGAGGGTAATAATGGTGACAGGATGCGTAATGACGTCAGCCGCTCTTGGATGACATCCCGCTTGATGAGGGCAATAATGGTGACGGGATGTGCACTGACGTCACCCACTCTTGGACGACATCTCCCTCATCGTTTTGACCTGAGACGCCTGGCCGACGCAGACCAGAACGACGACCGCGACACGCCAATGCCCTACGGGAGCTCGGTTCTTCATGCAACACCAATAACTGTGTCGGACGCTATCAGAGGTACGACCCACCCCCCTGCAAAACAAGCACATCAAGAACAGTAAGCTACCCTATAAGAACCCCCGCGCCAGAGGGAGGTAAGGGGAGAGGAAAAACACTCGATCTCAGAAGAAAGACCACTTCACTCTACACGACTGACTTGATCATCGGAGGGGTCGGGCGGAGCTACCGACCCGACCTGTGTGCAGGTGAGAAGATGGAGCGACTTCCCCCGGGACACCGAGGGAGGGGGAATCCTTTCCCGCATAACGCCCCGACGAGCTCCGACGTGATCTGACCCGCATGACCAGCCCCCTCAGCAACCCCTAAGGGACGTCGAGCAAGATCCCCACCCATTCGGACCCGAACCAAGCCGTGTTAGCCCCGAGGCCATGGTATAAAGTTGTTTACACTAACACTACCTATGTACCAATCCATTGTTTGACTCATATATAAAACACATTGTTATCGATTTCTACCTTGTCAAGGATCAAGTTATCAGATATCAACTATATGTTTTTTACGTACATACTTTTGATCAAGTAATAAACTCACTCACAAAGTCTCTCGCTCATACAATATTTCAATTACATCGCTCTAAGATTGATATTATTGATAAAAACTTAATTTTACGGGAGTTATGATAAAAGATCATGATTGAAAATAATGACATCTTCTGTCGTCAATCAATTAATGATTTAAGAATCAATCATAAATTTGAGTACTTGATCAAATTACATGATTTGAATATATAATTAAATAAAATTTCTTACTCAAAATTTATATAAATATTTAATATCTTAATAAATAAAACAGATTCTTTTCGTAATATATTTCTCAATTGAAAAATGATGCATTGCTTCGACAACTATGTCCAGGTAATTTCATAGTTAACATCTCAACGTCATGACTCATTCGATGGATCAAAGAAGTCGGAGACTTTTTTTATTGGATAAGAGATTGATTTAAAATTTTTAATTAATTTGAAGTCGTCGCTCAGAGAAAGTCAAAATTTTGAATTGACCGAGTGATAATCTAAGAGAGAAAAGTCAAAGTGTGCTTGGTGATGGCCAATTTGTCTGACGGATAGCGCTGCCTTCAAAATTTGTCTGAAACTTAGGACTAGTGATTGGTGATGGCCAGGCGGATGAGGAAGGCCTCGGCGCTTCTCTACCTTCTCACTGCTTCTATCCTCTGTTCCCCCACCATTGGAGACGACACTGTCACACCCGCCCGACCTCTCGTCGACGACGGAGGAACCACCTTAATTTCCGCTAGTGGCAGCTTCGAGTTGGGCTTCTTTAGCCCCGCAGGTTCCAGCAACCGCTACATCGGCATATGGTACCACCGCATCCCGGTCCAGACCGTGGTCTGGGTTGCCAACCGCCAGCGGCCGGTCACCGGCAGTTCCGGAAAGCTGTCCTTGGAGACGGACGGGGCACTCGTGATCACCGATGGCAAGAACTCCACCGTCATCTGGTCCTCGGGCTCGCTGGCCCTTAGGAACCCAGTGGCGCGGCTCCTTGACAACGGGAACTTCGTCGTGGACGAGGAGGGCAGTGACGACGACCCGAGCCGCTTTGCGTGGCAGAGCTTCGACTTCCTGACGGACACGCTTCTGCCGGGCATGAAGATTGGGTGGAACCTAACGAGCGGGCTGAACCGCAACCTCACGGCTTGGAGGAGCGTCAGCGATCCGGCGCCGGGCGTGTATGCCAACGGCATCGACAAGCACGGGAATCCCCAAATATTTCTGTGGTCCAGGGGCCATCCGTACTGGCGTGGGGGGTCATGGAACGGCCGCCAGTTCGGTGGCGTCCAAAAGATGAAGACCGGCAACGTGTTCGACAAGGAGTTCGTGGTGGACGCCCGCGAGATCGTGTACTCGTTCTACATGCGCGACCCCTCGGTCGTCTCAAGGCTGGTCATGAACCAGTCGGGCATCCTGCAGCGCCTGGTGTGGCACGAAGACAGCGAGAAGTGGAGCGTCTTCTGGTCAGCGCCCCAGGACCAGTGCGACTACACGTTGTCGCCCTGCGGCCCCTACGGCGTCTGCTACCCCAACGAATTCGCGATGTGCATGTGCATGCAGGGGTTTCACCCCAAGAATCCCAGCAGATGGAGTCAGAGGGATGGGACGGACGGATGCGTGAGGAACACGGCGTTGGACTGCCGGAACGGGACCGATGGGTTTATCACGCTCAGCAGCGTGAAGATACCGGACACGTCGACGTCGATGGTGGACAGGAGCATGAGCCTGGAGGAGTGCGAGGCTTTGTGCCGGAGGAACTGCTCCTGCAAAGCCTATGCCAGCGCCAACATCAGTGGGACCGGGAGCGGCAGCGGGTGCATCATATGGACGACGGAGCTCACCGATATCAAAATGTACGACAGTGGTTCAGGACAAGATATCTATGTCAGGCTGGCGGTTGCCGACCTTGGTACGTTCGATCACTTTACATGGTAGTCTGCGTGAGGAACTGATCTGTTTTTCACTTCACGAGATGACGTTTATCTTTCAGGCTCTGAATCAAACCAGTCTCACCGTTATCATGTGGTCGTGATCATCATCGTAGTCTCTGCTCTGGCAACCTTTATCCTGCTTTCTGTTGCTTGCTTCGTTTGGAAAAGGGAGAAGAGAAGAAGTACTATCAACGCTTGTCATCTCCTTTACTTAATTTGTGAGAGATACTTTTTACCGGTTCAATTTGCTTCACAGATCGCTACATTGACGAAGAAACACACGAACAGGACATGGACCTACCACTTTATGATTTGGACACAATAGCAGGCGCCACCGGCAACTTCTCCATCGACAACAAGCTTGGTGAGGGCGGTTTTGGTCCAGTATACAAGGTATAAACGAGCTCAACAGGGTGAAGCTTCGCTAAATTCTCTACTATTGACAATCGATGTGCGTCAAGTTAACTGGCCATTGAATGCGATGATTACAGGGTAAGCTGCGGGAGCTACAAGAGATAGCTGTGAAGAGGTTATCCGAGACATCGACGCAGGGCCTGGCTGAGTTCAAGAACGAGGTAACGCTAATTGCCAAGCTACAGCACCGTAACCTCGTCCGGCTTCTCGGTTGCTGCATCCAAGCAGGGGAGAGGATGCTGATCTACGAGTACATGCCCCACGGAAGCTTGGATTCCTTCTTGTTTGGTTAGTTAATCTTCCATTCACTACTTCCATTTTCAATCTGAGCTCGCTCTGCTGAAGAATGATTGATGCTGAATCTGTAATCAGACACGACTAATGGTGCAATGTTGGACTGGCAAACACGGTACAACATCATCGTGGGGATTGCTCGAGGCCTTCTGTACCTCCACCGTGATTCTAGATTCAGAATCATTCACAGGGATCTGAAAGCTAGCAACATCCTTCTTGACAAGGATATGAACCCCAAGATATCGGACTTTGGCATGGCAAGGATGTTTGGAGGGGACGAAACAGACGCAAGAACCAGGAGAGTCGTCGGGACGTAGTACGTGCCAACTCTAGATCTTATCTCACCGTGCATGTGATGTGAAGCTCTCTTATCATCTTCCCTAACAATGCAGTGGATACATGTCTCCCGAGTACGCCATGGACGGAATCTTCTCGGTGAAATCTGACGTCTTCAGCTTCGGTGTTTTGGTGCTGGAAATCGTAAGTGGCAGAAAGAACAGAGGAGTCTATCAATCTTCACACCACCTAAATCTTCTAGCACATGTAAGTGCACGAAAATGTCACCTTTTACATTATACTTCCACTTCAACACATACATAATTCTGAACCTTAATTGCGAAATCGATTTCAGATATGGAGTCTTTGGACTGAAGGTAAAGGGTTGGAAATAGCGGATGCGTCATTGGGGCAGTCGTCGCTTCCCGTCGCCGAAGTCATGAACTGTATAAAGGTGGGACTTTTGTGCGTTCAAGATCGACCAGAATACAGACCAACGATGTCGTCGGTGGTAGTGATGTTGGGCGGGGACAGTGCTCTCCTACCGCAGCCAAGACAACCAGGTTTTATCGTTGCAAACGATCCATCTGAAACCAATTCATCTACAAGCAAGCAAGACTCGTCCACAAACCACGTATCGATGACGATGTTGGAAGGTCGATGAGATGGATGTAATGGTAGAAAGTTATTCACACACTCCGAGTGCACGATGACCTTGGCGGAGAAGCAGAGCAAAGTAGCTGTTGCTTTTGTTGATGTATAAATGTGATTTAGTCAACGCAGTATCCAACCCCAACTATCTCTGATCATATGAGAAGGCTTCCCCGACTCTCCTTGGAGTTGGCGACATTTTGCAGATGACGACGCCATGATCTGCTGTCGAGCTCTCACAAGAAGACGAATACTAGCGAGCGTCATAGCCGTCCATTGTTGACTTAGAGGATGTTGTTGCATCCGAGAAGGATCGAGGTTGTCGTCGTCGTCTTCATCATCATCACTATTCCAAACCACCTAAATTGACATGGTGAGCGTGATGGAATCCCGTCCATGGACGACCGAATTGAAGGAACACTACGCATCCACTCCATCTTGAAGGTCACCACACGACGGCCAGGTGTTGGTTGATGCATGCGATTACGTCATCCGAACACTGCTGGATTCGATTTCCTACCTCAGAAAGAGCTAAATAGAATCCACTGTGTTGACTGTTTTTACTGATCGCATATCCAATCAGTTGTTGACTTCGACTCGAACGAAAGAAAGCTTCCTTGTAATGTTTTCCATACGATAATGCATTCATAAGAGTTAGCCGCCAAGAATGTGTAGTAGAGTGCTTAGTCTATCACGTTATCTACGATAAGCACTCCATCAGTTGGCTTTACTTCAGACCTTTAATTTAACCCTGCGTGGCTTTAAGAAATGCTTGGCCGGAGTCTAGAAGATTGATCTTTTAACCAGTCAAAGAACAAGAACGAAGGATGGCCAAGTGAGTCCACCGTAGCCAATTGCCAAGGTGTGTGATTGGATGTCTTATTGGATGTTGCATACTGATGAAGACATGTAAGCTATAGTTTTCTCTCTTGAATGCGCATTAGACACCTGTCACGGTAGATAGAAAGAATTTAAGGGACCGTCCATAAAGCGCATTCTGCAACCAAATGGTTTTCGTCGCACGTCACTTGGCTATGGACACCAACATCTTCTCTCTTCCGGTCCTTCTTTCCCTTCTCTTCTTCTCTCAACTTATCCATCGCTCTGCGGCAAGCGATACCATTTCTATCGGTCAATCTCTCTCTGGAAGCCAGACGATGATCGCCAAGGAAGGCAACTTTGAGCTGGGCTTCTTCACTCCAGGAAACTCCGGCAACTACTACGTAGGCATATGGTACAAGAAACTCCCGGGGCAAACTGTTGTTTGGGTGGCAAACAGAGGCAACCCCGTCTCCAACGCCTCCGGTGCAGAGTTGCGTCTCTCCGATGATGGCAATTTAGTCGTCCTCAACAGCTTCAAAGTCCCCGTCTGGTCTTCCAACTCCACCATGTCAACCTCGAACGCCACCGTGGCAGTCCTTCTCGACACCGGAAATCTTGTGCTGAAAGATGGGTCGAACTCGTCCACTCTGCTCTAGCAGAGCTTCGATCATCCCACTAACACATGGATGCCGGGAGGATGGCTTGGAGTGAACAAGATCACAGGGGAGTACCAGAGCATCACCTCGTGGGAGAACCTGGAGAACCCTGCGCCCGGGCCGTTCGCTCAGTGCATGGACCCTGACGGCTCCAACCAGTATGTTATCCTGTGGAATGGATCTGAAATCTATTGGAATAGCGGGCTCTGGAACGGCCAGTACTTCACCGGAGTCCCTGGAACCAAAGAAAGCACTGCGTTCAACTTCACCTTCGTCGACAACAGTGACCTGAAGTTCGCTACGTACACGATCACCGATAGTGCTTTCATAACTCGCTACGTGATCGACTCAGCCGGGCAGAGCAGGCAGTGGTACTGGCTCAACACGACCCAGGAATGGCAGACAGTCTTCACGCAACCATTAGCTCACTGCGATGTCTATTCTCTCTGCAGGGCCTTTGGCATCTGCAACCAGAAGAACTCCCAACTCTGCCAGTGTCTGGTTGGATTTGTGCGGACTTCGATCCATGAGTGGCAGCTGAATGACTGGAACTCAGGATGTAAAAGAAGAACTGGATTACAGTCCGGGAATCGAACCTCGGACAACGGAGAGAAATATGGATTTCTGTTTATGCCTTGTTGGGCTGACAGCCCGCAGATTCAGTTCATAGTGGGCTTGAACAGCCTACAACCCATCTCCTTTCTTAATCTAACCCGTAGTTTTGGCAGCCACAGGATTCCAAAGAAAATGAGGAGATAGGCTAGATCATCAAGGCAGAAAATGAAGAGAAAAAGAGAAGAAGACAAATACGACACAGATTAGGTTAGATCATCAAGGCAGAAAAAGAGACTGTTCTTAATCATCTAGCAGTGCTTTCATCTTAGGTTAGATTAGATCTACAGTAGATTCTTGCTATGATTACCTGGGGAGAATTAGGGAGGATTTAGAGATTGTGCACAATGACGTGTTCCTTGTATCTCAGTTATTCTCTTGTGATTGTTGCTAAGATTTTAAGCAAGAGATTGATATTTGTATATTCATTATTCTCATAGTGGATTATCTATAGTTTACCTCCTGGTTTTTACCCTTCACATTGAAGAATTTTTCCATGTATATCTTGGTGTTTTATTTAATTCCGCTGCATGTTATGGCCTGCTAGTATTTGTTCATATACAAAAGTTATTTCTCTTTATATCCTATCAACCGGTATCAGAGCAGGGTTGTAATGATTTAATTTTTGTATTTGAACATAGAGGTCAGTAATATTTCTCGCATGATTAGTTTAAATGGAAACAATTGGATAATATGAAAACTAAGAATAGAATATCTCTTATATTGCAAAGATTTATATGGACCTTTGCAAGGGGATAGTACAAAACCCACAACTATGACAAATGATGAGTGGAAGAGGTTAAATCGAAAAATAATTGGGTTTATTCGACAGTGGCTTGATGATAGTGTCTTTCACCATGTTTTTACTGAAAGTTCTGTATATTCTCTTTTGAAAAAATTGGAAAGTCTCTATGAAAGAAAAACAACTAATAACAAAGCTTGTGAACCTAAAATATAGAGAATGTGCAAGTATTTGAATGAAATACAGAGTATTACTAATCAGTTATCCTCTATGAAAATGTCTCTTGATGATGAATTATAAGCATTGTTACTTCTCAGTTCATTACAAGAAAGTTGGGAGACACTAGAGGTTTCCCTTAATAATTCTATGCTAGATGATATTATCATCATGAGTCAAGTAATAAGTGGTTTGTTGAATGTGGAGTTGAGAAGAAAGAATTCAGCAACATCTCAAAATGATTCACAAGAACTTATCTCAGAGAATAGAGGAAGGTCAAAGTCTAGAAGTAGTTCACGCATAGGTAGGAGCAAGTCAAGATTAAGAAAAGATATTGTTTGCTATAACTATAGTGAGAAAGGACATTACAAGAACCAATGTAAGCAACTTAAGAAGAGCAAGAAAAAAGGAAAAGAAGTGGAGTCTACAGAGTCAAAGGATAATATCACAACTATAGTGCAAGGTGGTGATTATTTGATTTTGTCTCCTTCTGATGATATTTTTTCTTATGTGTGTCAGGATCTTGAATGGGTGATTGACACAGGTGCTTCTTATCATGCTACACCACGGAAGGAGTTTTTTACTACCTACAGGTCTGAAAATTTTGGTGTTGTCAAGATGGGCAACTATGACACGACAAACATCATTGGCATGGGTGATATCCACATAAAGACTAACCTTTGCTGTAAGTTGGTGCTTAAGGATGTGAGGCATGTGGTTGACTTGGGGCTGAATTTAATTTCGGTTGGAAGGCTAAATGATGAAGATTATGATAGTAGATTTCACATAGGGCAATAGAAGCTTAGTAAGGGTTCTCTTATGGCTAGTGGAAAGAAATGTCATATTTTGTACAGGTTGCAGGCTAAAGCTTATAATGAGCAGTTAAATGCTATAGAGAAAGATTCAGTATGAAGTTGTGGCATAGGCGACTGGGACACATGAGCGAGAAGATGCTGCAAGCTCTTTCCAAGAGAGAGATATTGCTAAACCTCAGAGGTACACATTTGAACTCTTGTATTGATTGTTTGGCTAGTAAACAACATAGAGTTTCATTTGCTAGTCCTGCTATATCTAGAAAAATGCATGTCTTAGACCGTGTTTATATAGATGTATGTGGTCCTTTGAAGATAAAAACTCATAATAGATCTATTGATATTCCTAGTATAAGTGGTGCACTTTATTTTGTCACTTTTATAGATGATTTTACTAGAAAAGTTTAGGCCTATGCTTTAAAGACCAAAGATCAAGTGATTAATGTCTTCAAAGAGTTTCATACCATGGTTGAAAGGGAGACAAAAAGATAATTGAAATGCATAAGATTAAATAATGGTGATGAGTATACAAGATTATTTAATGATTATTACAGGTCACATGGGATCCAACATAAGATGACAATTCCTGGTACACCTCAGCATAATGCAATTGCAGAGAGGATGAACCACACCATCATGGAAAAGATCATATATATGCTTTCACAGACCAAGCTACCCAAAAGGTTTTGGGATAAGGCTTTAAGGACTACAGTTGATGTGATCAACTTGTCACCATGCACAGCCCTAGATAGTGATGTTGTAAAACATGTATGGTCAGGGAAAGATGTTTCCTACAAGCATTTTAGAGTGTTTGGTTGTCATGCATTTGCACATGTTCCAGATAATGAGAGGTCCAAGCTGGATGGTAAGACTAAAGAATATATTTTTCTTGGCTACTCACGTGATCATTTTGGTTATAGGATTTGGGATCCAAAAAAGCAGAAGGTGTTTAGAGATATCTTCTTTAAGGATCAAACATTTGAGGATTTGAAGAAAAAGGCATCAGCTAAAACTTATGTAGAAGGATTAGTATATTATAACTCAATTACTCCTCTAGTATATCAGGGTGATGGGGGAGATGTGCAGGAAGATGGTGTAGAGCCTGATGTTGATCTACCTACAGGACATGTTGAGCAAGATAAAGTTGGAGAGCAATTTCCACCAGAACATCAGTTGAGAAGATCTTCTAGACAATGTCAACCTTCCAGAAGATACTCTACAGATAAGTATGTGATGCTTATTGATACAGGTGAACCAGAGAGTTATCAAGAAGTAGTTGAAAGTGAGCAGAAAGAAAAGTGGTTAGTTGCTATGCAGGAAGAGATAGATACTCCTCAGAAAAAGCACACTTATGATTTGGTACCACTATCAAATGGAATGAAGACCTTACCTAAAGAAAGACATGAGATATGCCGATAGTTGATTGGCATGGCTTCACATTGATGAGTCATGGGACAGTCTCCCTTATGCGTTGAAGGGGGAGGTTGTTAGGCTGACAGCCCACAGATTCAGCCATAGTGGGCTTGAACAGCCCACCCCCTCTCTTAACCTAACCCTAATTTATATTAGGGAGTGTGGTGACTGCGAAAATAGGCATAAATAGGGTAGCAAAGAGGCAGTTTTGGCAGCTATAGGATTCTAAAGAAAAAGAGGAGAACAAGATAGAAAAGGAAAAGAAAGAAAGGGAAGAAGACAAGGACAACACAGAGAGACTGTTCTCAATCATCTAACAGTACTTTCATCTCAGGTTAGATCACATCTACAGTAGATGTGATTACTTAGGAAAAATTAGGGATTACTTAGGAAAAATTAGGGAGTACTTTCATCTAACAGTACTTTCTTGTTGTGATTACTTAGGAAAAATTAGGGAGGATTTAGAGATTATGCACAGTGATGTGATTATTGTATCCTAATTATTCTCTTGTGATTGTTACTAGGGTTTTGGGCAAGAGATTAAGATTTGTATATTCATTATTCTTATAGTGGATTATCTCTAGTTTGCCCCGTGGTTTTTACCTTTCACGTTGAAGATGTTTTCCACGTATATTTTGATATTTTATTTGATTATAATTCTATTTAATTATGCTATATGTTATAGTCTACTAATATTTGTTCATATATAATTTTTTTTATTTTTTATATCTCATCATGCCCAAAGGATTGGCTGCCAAACCAAGCAGATTGACGGCTGGAAGTGATAAAGAATGCAAATCAGCTTCCTTGAGCAATTGCTCGTGCACCACATACTCCTTCCAAAATGGATGCTCGATTTGGAGCGGGGCTCTTCGGAGCCTTGATGACGGTGACAGCGAGGGTGGTGGTCCTCTTTACATCCGCCTTGCCACCACCGATCTCCCCAGTTCGAGCGGTAGTTCTCATAAGCTGACTACAGGAATCGTTATAGGAATAGCTGCTGCAGGAGTCGTCATCTCTTTTGCCGCCGTCTTCGTCCTAATTTGGGCTTGTCGAAGAAGGAAAATAACCCAAACGTCAAAGCAAGCAGATGCTTCTTTGATCCCATTTCCATACAGCGATTTGCAGCGTGCCACCAAGAACTTCTCTGAGAAGCTGGGAGGTGGAGGCTTTGGCGCTGTCTACAAAGGCACTCTGCCGGATTCGGCCGTGGTAGCCGTGAAGAAGCTCGAAGGGCTCAGGCAGGGCGAGAAGCAATTCCGAGCCGAAGTGAGCACACTGGGTGCGGTTCAGCACGTCAATCTTGTTCGTCTTCGTGGCTTCTGCTGCGACAGAGACGAAAGGCTTCTGGTCTACGAGTACATGCCCGGCGGTTCTTTGGACTCGTATCTCTCGGAAGACGACACTGCGGTTCTAGGCTGGAAGCAGAGATACCAACTACTTCTCGGGATCGCAAGGGGATTGGCCTACCTCCATGAGAGCTGCAGGGAGCGCATCATCCACTGCGACGTGAAGCCGGACAACATACTTCTCGACGCAAACTTCTGCCCCAAAGTAGCAGACTTCGGCATGGCGAAGCTGATGGGGCGCGACTTCAGTCGGGTGCTGACCACCATGCGCGGAACCGTAGGCTACCTCGCGCCGGAGTGGCTCTCAGGCCTACCCATCACCCCCAAGGTTGACGTTTACAGCTTCGGCATGATGGTCCTCGAACTGGTGTCGGGAAAGCGAAACTCGTCGCACTCTGCTGAGGATACCGGCACAGCATTCTATCCTTACTGGGCCGCGAAGCAGATCACGGAGGAGAACACACTGAGCTTGCTGGACTCCAGACTGGAAGAAGTTCCTCCTGATGAGGAAGAGCTAACCAGAGTGTGCAGAGTCGCCTGCTGGTGCATTCAAGACGCGGAGTCGCAGAGGCCTACGATGGGGCAGGTTGTGCAGATTCTGGAGGGAAGCTTGGAGGTGAACAAGCCGCCGATGCCGCTGGGACTGAAGATTCTAATGGAAGATGAGGGTAAGATCGCGTACCAGTTGCCGTCCACCGACCCATCGGCCTCCGTAGCCACCGATACGTCCGAGGATTCCATACCCCTCCAAGGAAGATGACCTACAACAGACCAACACCAGTTCTCAAGCTGAAGCTTCATGGTTAAAGACGAACACCTTTTATGGTAGCTTTATGCTGCACTCTTCCATTCCAATGCTTACATACTTCAAATCGTAATAGACCTAATTAAATGTTTCTCTATTGATCAAACTATATAAAGAGAGAGAGAGTTATCCCCATCTGAGTTCCACTTCTCTCTCTCTCTCTCTCTCTCTCTCTCTCTCTCTCTCTCTCTCTCTCTCTCTCTCTCTTTCTCTTTCTCTTCGTATCAAATTGGCATGAAAGATATGGTTGAAATAACCAGCAATTTTCAACCTAAAGTTTGTCATGTCAAATTATTCAAGGCCTCAATCAAGCTGTGGATTTCTGATATCTTACTGCATTTTGGTCCGAACATGACCTAAGACATATCTTCTGGAGCTACTGTAGTAATTTTGTTTAGTCTGAATAATTAAATAATAATATACACATCAAATATGTATAAATCTATCTACTTGTGATGTAAACTAAATGGGATGATCACAATAAATCAATAATCTCATTCAATGATTTCATCATCATCCATAATTATACAAGGCTCAGATATATATACAAATTGACATCAATTCAACATCCAACATATATATCACATTATTTTTATAAACAAAACTTATAATAGATAAGTAGGCCCATTCCTTGATTACCACTATCTCATCGTCAAGCAAGCCTCCTTCTAAAAATAATTTTTTTAAGATTCTGATTTCTAATTTCCACCATGATGGTTTTAATATGCTTTCATTTTTCTTTGACAATTATCTATGGTAAGAAAAGGATAAGAATTTGACGAGCTAAATAATTATTAACTCCTTTTTGTCATTGTTTTTTTGTGATATTTCTTTTATCAGTAATTATGTTCATGCAAGTGTTGTGATATATTATAATACTCATTACTTTTATATTATTATTATTAAGCGATAGTTATGAATAGTACATCCATTAAACTAAGACGTTGAAGTGTAAATCACTAGCTTAAAATATTTAAGTTAAAATTAATAATATTATATTTATCAAATCCTTATAAATCAATCTTTATCTACTTTAAATATAGATTAAATTTAAAAAAATCATAATAAATCATTAATCTCATTCAATCAGATCACCCAAAATTTCATCATGAATGACTATACAAATTTCATATATA
>LVTN01002111.1:19436-33619 GCA_001649415.1 Musa itinerans | reverse complement strand
AAAATTTACAAACTTGCATATTTCAAGAAGCAAGAGTTGCTTTCTTGAACATCGTAAAAATTGCTAGCTTGTAATCTAAAGAGAAGCAAAAAGTTGCTGTCTCAAGAAAAGCAAACTTGTTAAACTTGCACATCTTTAATTATTGCTATCTTGTATAATGATCAAATTAGAAATTATGTTTATTATGCAATGATTTAAATTTGTATCTCAAACACTTGAAAGTTACACTTCTCCTTTTTGTTGATGACAAAGGGGGGAGAAGTATGATGATGTTATACATAAGTTTTATGATAACATGTTGCTTGGATTTTTGAATACAAGAGTTTCTATGAATATGACATATTGATAGGGGGAGTTTGTTTAAACTCCAGGAGTTAAGATTAACTCCGTCTTAATTGGTTGTCATCATAAAAAAGGAGGAGATTGTTGAATCTCGAATTTTGATGATGAAACCAATCGATAAGTGTTTATGATTTGATATGCGTTTTGAGTAACGTAGGATGCTTCGATCAGGATGAGACAATTAAAGTAGAAAGAATTATGTTAGGCCAGTGGAACATGTTAGAAGATTAGATGTCTAGCTAGAGGATTGGTCGACGTATCGACAAAAGGCTTCAGACCAAGAAGAGCAGAAATTGTACCAAGGATATCGGAGTTGTGGAGGTCAACTGGCCAATTGGGCAATAGGCCGCAAGAGAGGACGATGCGTCAAAGAATCGGATGAAGCGTCGATAGACCAATGACATGCCGGACAACATGATTCATGCTTAGTAATAATTATCTAGATTGAAGTGTGTTTTTACATGTGCAGGATTAACTACGATAGTAAGGCATAAAGCAAAATGATGTCCCGGAGTCAAGAACATAATTTCGTTGGGAGTTCGAGAGTTCGTCGGAAGTTTGGACGTTCGTCGGAAGTTCTACCGGAATTGATCAAGTCCAGGAGCTTGCCGAAGAAGCTCATCAAAACTCACCAAGATAATGGTCATGAAGTCCAGGAGCTTGCCGGGAGACCGCTGGAATATTGCCAAGAGATCGTCGAAAGTTCGCCGGAAGATCGCCAAGATCTCGTCGGAAGAAACCTAGACTTACGAACTTGTTTAGCTTAGTAAATATCTTAAATTTCATAGTTAGCACATAATTAGGATTAGAATTTGGCCAACCCACTTAGGGGACAGTTGGGCCCAAGTTTGGGCTGTGTTGGGCTAAGAGAAAGGTCCAAACAATGATCAAACAAGTGGAACCGTCGTGGCACAGTCTCCGAGACTGTGTCAGGCGGTAGTGTAATATCCTTCATTTCTGAAATTTATGTAAGGGACCTATTTGTAAATTGGAGTACCTATGTGTAAATGTAGAAATTTCGAGGACTAAACTGTTAAGCGGTAGAAAAAAAAAAAAACAGGAAAGGGTTGTGATTTTATCCCACCGCCTCCCATGGGAAATAGAGAGAGAAGCTATGGGGCATCGAGGAGAAGAAGAGAAGTAGAGAAGAAGGGAAGAAGAGGAGGAGAGGAGAAAAAGAGTAGAAGAAGAAGAGAAGAAGAAGAGAAAGAAGAGAAGAAAAGACGAAGAAGAAGGAGAAGAGAGGGAAGAGGGAGAGGAGAGAGAGGTGGTAGCTGCTAGGGCTACAACACCTCTGTTTCTTGCAGGAGGAAACAGAGGATGTGTGTGGCATCGGGGAGGAGAAGGGAAGAAGAGGAGAAGAAGAGAAGAATGGAAGAAGAATAGAAGAAGAGAAGGGAAAGAAGAAGGGGCTGCGGCTGCGGCGGTGGCAACTGCAGTTGGAAGAGAAGAAGGTGAGGAAGAAAAGAAGGTGAGGAAGAAGAGAGTAAGGGGAGCTGTGGCTGCGGTTGTGGCAGCTACAGCTATGGCAGGGAAAGAGGAAGGAAGAAGGGAAGGAGAGGAAGAAGAGAAGGGGAAGAAGAGGCTGTGGCTGCAGCGATAGCAGCTACAGCTTGAAGAGAAGAAGGAGAGGAACAAGAGCAGGGGAGGAAGAAGAGGCTGTGGCTGCAACTGCAGCAGTTGCAGTTGGGAAAGAAGAGAAGGAAAGGAAGAAGAAGAGGGAGAAAAGAGGGAAGAAGAGGAAGAGGGGATGGTGGCTGCGGTTGCGGCAGCGGTAGCGATACGGTTGTGGCTGTGGCAGCGGTGTGGCTGCACAGCGACAGCGACAGTGGCTGCGGCAGCGATGGTGGCTGCGGCAGCGATGGTGGCTGTGACAGTTGTGTTTGGGAAAGAAAAAGAAGGAATGGGAGAAGGGAGGAAGGAAGTAACACAGTGAAAGGGGCAGCAGCGGTGGCTGCCGCTGCGATCGTGGCTGCGGTTGCGGTTGCAACTATGGCAGTGGCAGCAGCGGCTGGGAAAAAAAAAAGAAGGCAGATGTAGAAAATGAAATAGGGAAAGACATGGAGGGAAAATAGAAGAAGGATTCGGGCGTACACCTTCTTCGGATCTTTGGATCAAAACCTTCGAAAGGCAAGTGTTTCAATCCTTTCTATTGCAAATGTTCTGATCTTTCCTATTACAAGTCTCCTAATCCTTCTTACTCTAATTTTTATCTCTGCATTTGCTATGAATATGAGAAACTTTGAATTGTTCTAGCCTTGCATTTGATATATCTCCTATTTAGACGTAACGATTTGAATCTGCGAAACTTCTGAGATTCTGACCTTTCTACCTTAGTATGGTTATAACTTTATGCACTGAGCTCTGATTTGGACAAAGCTTATTTAATTAGAATACAGACTCATAAACCTTTCTTTTGATATTATTTTAAGAATTCAGAGTAAGTTTTCCTGCCCAAACTTCTGTTTCAAATGAGCCTATAGATTCTGCAAAATAGGAATCATAATTTCTGACCTTTTGATACTAAACTGCCTATAAGTCCCTATTGGAAACATTGATTTATTCAAAACATATTTCATTGGAAACTAGACTTGTAGATCTTTCTTTTGATTCATAGATTGAAAGATTTAGAGTCCAAATGCCTACCTGGTTATCTATTGAATCCAACCCTATGAATTCTGTAAAATAATGATTTTGTTTTCTGACCTTTGGTTACTAAATCAATTGTAACTCTTTGTTGGAAACTTCGATTCATACGAAACTTATCTTATTTGAAGTAGATTGAAATATATTTTTAAATAAATTTTTTGAGTATATTGGAGCATAATTGATAGTTTAAATCATTTGTTCAATGTACCTCTCGAATTCTGCCAGAAATCGAGCTTTGGTCGATTTCGCATTTTCCGGTTTCATTCCTTTGGAAATTGATTTCATTTAGCTTTCTTTGTTCAATTGAGCTTTATATTACTAATTTGAATTTTTGTATGCTCTTGTTCTTAAATTATTTGCATTCTTGAAACCTATTGTGTAAAGTTTATATTGTATCGTATCAACTTGTATAGGCACACGTATATCCCATTGTTCCGCATTTGCTTTTGATATGTGTCTCTTCCAGTTTCATTTCCTTGGACATTAAATTCATCTAACCTTCTTATTTCAATTGAGCTATATGTGATTGCTTGGAATCCTTGTATTCTCTTGCTTTCATTTCCTTTCAAATCTGAATACATTTGTGAAAGACTATGTTTGCATCGTATTGACTCGAAAGGCGCATTTCGTTGTTTCGCATGTGTTTCCAGTATGTCCCAATTTTCTTGTTCATTATCTTTTTGTACTCCAGTATTTGTGGGATAAATATGAACCTTTGCCAGAAATGGTAAAGGGAGTTATGCTTAGAGCCCGCGATGCTCTACCGACCCCCTATGACTTCACTTAGACGTGGGTGGATGGAGCTCCCAAACGTGGGAGACTTATGTTTGGTGGTCATTCAGAAATGGATGTACCATATTATGTTATGGTCCCACTTCACCTTCGATGTGTTTGATATGATATTCAGAGCTTTGGTTTTGTGTTTCTATATGTGCTTTGGATGAGAATAATATAAATGTAACGTCAAATTTGATGTTTTGTGTTTCTAACCAATCATACCAAGCCCGAAGGGATGACTTCCAAGAGAGGGGATGCTCTATGACCGACCCCAACTTTCCACGCATGAGGGTGGACTTCCCTAGATGGGAAGAAGGAGACCTGATTGGTCGGATCTCGCGTGCGGAGCGATATTTTCGGTACCACAAAACTGTGGACGTATCTATGGTGAAAATTACAGCTATACATCTTGAAGGGGATGCCATATAGTGGTTTGACTTGTTTGAACACAATCATAGAGTCCTCTCATGGCAACAATTTAAAGAAGAACTGTTGATCCGCTTCGAACCAACCGATTATGAGAACAATGACGAACAACTAGCAAAGATCCGACAAACCTCCACCAGGAGTCCTATTAGGAGTTGGTTAGAAGTAAGAGTCTTGAGTAAGAGTTTTATTAGGAGTTGGTTAGAAGTAAACGTCTTGAGTAGGAGTCCTATTAGGAGTTGGTTAGAAGTAAGAGTCTTGAGTAAGAGTTTTATTAGGAGTTGGTTAGAAGTAAACGTCTTGAGTAGGAGTCCTATTAGGAGTTGGTTAGAAGTAAGAGTCTTGAGTAAGAGTTTTATTAGGAGTTGGTTAGAAGTAAACGTCTTGAGTAGGAGTCCTATTAGGAGTTGGTTAGAAGTAAGAGTCTTGAGTAAGAGTTTTATTAGGAGTTGGTTAGAAGTAAACGTCTTGAGTAGGAGTCCTATTAGGAGTTGGTTAGAAGTAAGAGTCTTGAGTAAGAGTTTTATTAGGAGTTGGTTAGAAGTAAACGTCTTGAGTAGGAGTCCTATTAGGAGTTGGTTAGAAGTAAGAGTCTTGAGTAAGAGTTTTATTAGGAGTTGGTTAGAAGTAAACGTCTTGAGTAGGAGTCCTATTAGGAGTTGGTTAGAAGTAAGAGTCTTGAGTAAGAGTTTTATTAGGAGTTGGTTAGAAGTAAACGTCTTGAGTAGGAGTCCTATTAGGAGTTGGTTAGAAGTAAGAGTCTTGAGTAAGAGTTTTATTAGGAGTTGGTTAGAAGTAAACGTCTTGAGTAGGAGTCCTATTAGGAGTTGGTTAGAAGTAAGAGTCTTGAGTAAGAGTTTTATTAGGAGTTGGTTAGAAGTAAACGTCTTGAGTAGGAGTCCTATTAGGAGTTGGTTAGAAGTAAGAGTCTTGAGTAAGAGTTTTATTAGGAGTTGGTTAGAAGTAAACGTCTTGAGTAGGAGTCCTATTAGGAGTTGGTTAGAAGTAAGAGTCTTGAGTAAGAGTTTTATTAGGAGTTGGTTAGAAGTAAACGTCTTGAGTAGGAGTCCTATTAGGAGTTGGTTAGAAGTAAGAGTCTTGAGTAAGAGTTTTATTAGGAGTTGGTTAGAAGTAAACGTCTTGAGTAGGAGTCCTATTAGGAGTTGGTTAGAAGTAAGAGTCTTGAGTAAGAGTTTTATTAGGAGTTGGTTAGAAGTAAACGTCTTGAGTAGGAGTCCTATTAGGAGTTGGTTAGAAGTAAGAGTCTTGAGTAAGAGTTTTATTAGGAGTTGGTTAGAAGTAAACGTCTTGAGTAGGAGTCCTATTAGGAGTTGGTTAGAAGTAAGAGTCTTGAGTAAGAGTTTTATTAGGAGTTGGTTAGAAGTAAACGTCTTGAGTAGGAGTCCTATTAGGAGTTGGTTAGAAGTAAGAGTCTTGAGTAAGAGTTTTATTAGGAGTTGGTTAGAAGTAAACGTCTTGAGTAGGAGTCCTATTAGGAGTTGGTTAGAAGTAAGAGTCTTGAGTAAGAGTTTTATTAGGAGTTGGTTAGAAGTAAACGTCTTGAGTAGGAGTCCTATTAGGAGTTGGTTAGAAGTAAGAGTCTTGAGTAAGAGTTTTATTAGGAGTTGGTTAGAAGTAAACGTCTTGAGTAGGAGTCCTATTAGGAGTTGGTTAGAAGTAAGAGTCTTGAGTAAGAGTTTTATTAGGAGTTGGTTAGAAGTAAACGTCTTGAGTAGGAGTCCTATTAGGAGTTGGTTAGAAGTAAGAGTCTTGAGTAAGAGTTTTATTAGGAGTTGGTTAGAAGTAAACGTCTTGAGTAGGAGTCCTATTAGGAGTTGGTTAGAAGTAAGAGTCTTGAGTAAGAGTTTTATTAGGAGTTGGTTAGAAGTAAACGTCTTGAGTAGGAGTCCTATTAGGAGTTGGTTAGAAGTAAGAGTCTTGAGTAAGAGTTTTATTAGGAGTTGGTTAGAAGTAAACGTCTTGAGTAGGAGTCCTATTAGGAGTTGGTTAGAAGTAAGAGTCTTGAGTAAGAGTTTTATTAGGAGTTGGTTAGAAGTAAACGTCTTGAGTAGGAGTCCTATTAGGAGTTGGTTAGAAGTAAGAGTCTTGAGTAAGAGTTTTATTAGGAGTTGGTTAGAAGTAAACGTCTTGAGTAGGAGTCCTATTAGGAGTTGGTTAGAAGTAAGAGTCTTGAGTAAGAGTTTTATTAGGAGTTGGTTAGAAGTAAACGTCTTGAGTAGGAGTCCTATTAGGAGTTGGTTAGAAGTAAGAGTCTTGAGTAAGAGTTTTATTAGGAGTTGGTTAGAAGTAAACGTCTTGAGTAGGAGTCCTATTAGGAGTTGGTTAGAAGTAAGAGTCTTGAGTAGGAGTCCTATTAGGAGTTGGTTAGAAGTAAGAGTCTTGAGTAGGAGTCTTATTAGGAGTTGGTTAGAAGTAAGAGTCTTGAGTAGGAGTCTTATTAGGAGTTGGTTAGAAGTAAGAGTCTTGAGTAGGAGTCTTATTAGGAGTTGGTTAGAAGTAAGAGTCTTGAGTAGGAGTCCTATTAGGAGTTGGTTAGAAGTAAGAGTCTTGAGTAGGAGTCTTATTAGGAGTTGGTTAGAAGTAAGAGTCTTGAGTAGGAGTCTTATTAGGAGTTGGTTAGAAGTAAGAGTCTTGAGTAAGAGTTTTATTAGGAGTTGGTTAGAAGTAAACGTCTTGAGTAGGAGTCCTATTAGGAGTTGGTTAGAAGTAAGAGTCTTGAGTAGGAGTCCTATTAGGAGTTGGTTAGAAGTAAGAGTCTTGAGTAGGAGTCCTATTAGGAGTTAGGGTTTAGAAGCCCTATAAATAGCCATGTATTCCTCCTCTTTTGATAAGCAATAAATGAATCTTTTCTGTAGCCTTTGAGTAGCAACTTGGAGGGAGGAACCCCTATAGAGTTCCAAGGAGGCCAATCCCCTAAAGAGATCAACCCCAAGTTTAGAATCTGCAAGGGTTCTAACAAGTCCTAATTGAGATTCATTGAATGGGGCATTCATGTAAAACTTACCTAGCTTACCTCTATTAAAGAGATGAAGAGGCCGACTAAGGATAGGATTAGTTTATAGGTTACTTCTTAGAGAAGCATTAGGAGTTGATTAGAAGTAGGAGTCCTAATCGAGTTTGAGTCTTGAGTAGGAGTCCGATTAGGAGTTGGGGTTTAGAAGCCCTATAAATAGTAATGTATTTATCCTCTTTTAACAAGAAATAAATCAATCTTTTTAGCAGCAACTTAGAGAAAGGAACTCCTATAGAGTTCCAAGGAGGTCGATCCCCTAAAGAGATCAACCCCAAGCTTAGAATCTGTAAGGGTTCTAACATATATACTCAACTTTTAGGAACAATAGATAGATTAGGATTTTCAAAGATAATACCTAATGCCTCAGAATATGTAACCCCAATTGATTCCATATCCCATTGTCCTCTAAAATAGCAACCTCTTCATTTTTAAAAAATTCTTGTAAGATTGTAAATTGTGCTATCCATAATAGGTATATGATGCCCCAAAAGATAAGTGGATATCATATCATGTTCATCTACATGTAAGTTATTATAAAACAATCAAACAAGTCTAGGATAGATAGGTTCACTAATTTGAAGAATTGGAAGGACATCTAAGTTAGCAAACTATTGAATTATTTCCAAATCACTCAATTCTTCTAGATCTATATATTTTTCCTTATGCACATTTCTAGACTCAAAAGTTGGGAACCTAAGGGCATGTTCATATAAGTCAAACAATATATAACCAAAGGTTTCATTTAATATCCTCTTTCCTTTGTCCCTTGAGGACCTTCTAGGTGCCATGGGAACTACATATATTACTAATAATAAGAGACAAGATCAAGCAATAAATTGATAATGAGATAAAGGTTTAAAAGTACCAAAGGGGTTGATATTGATCCTTAGCTTTATAAAAGAGAGGGGTTTTCTTGAGTTTCTATAGGAAGAGTAAGAGGAATGAGGGGTGAGGAACAGTTTAGAGGGGTATTGTCATGCCCCCCCATTATTTAGATCAACAATAATTCAATTCCATTCCAGGATCCAATCACACATTTGAGAATACTGAGAAAATATTCAATTAATTCCATTCATAATTCCATAATTCATAAGACTTGTGTAGTTTAAAATCATACCATCATATCACTTAATGATTCACAAAATCCAAAGCCAACTCAACTAAACTATAACCACACCATAACTCCATAGTTGTGGGAATCTATACAATCACAAAATCAACATGTACCACATGTGTATATCAATACACAATTCTAACTTAACATTCCTAAAATCCTGATACGAGAGGTACTTTTCAAACATTTACAAAACTCATAAGTTCATATTTACCAGAAACATTCCATTAGATACCAAGTATACTTATGCAATAAAACATATCATCCACTAAAGGTTTGCCCAAAGTCATCTAGCTTTCCACTGTCATAGCTCAATTTAAACATTTTAGCGAGTGACAAGCTATCCTAAAAAATTTATATAGCAACGGGATAAGCACTTAGAGCTCAGTAAGCGACTAACAGATCACTAGCAGATGAATCATTTCAGAGCATATCAATGACGGATGAAACATTTGATATGACAGATGAAACATTACGAAACATATCAATGACAGATGAAATGCTTCGGAACATATCAATGGCATATGGAATGTTTCGGAAGCATAAGAAACATTTCAGAACATATCAAATAACAAGTACGAAACAGAAGCTCAAACGTCGCATTTGACGTTGCATATATTTTATTCTTATCCAAAGCACACATAGAAGCATATAACCAAACCTTTGGATACAATATCAAACAGATAGATGGTGAAGTGGGATCTTAAACATAATCTAGAGCATCGCGGGCTCTAAGCACATACCCTTTACCATTTCTGGCAAAGGTCCAAACAATCCCTTTACTATTTCTAGCAAAGGTCCAAATAATCCCTTTACCATTTCTGGCAAAGGTTAAGACATTCCCACAAACACTGGAGTACAAAAGGGCATTGTGAACAATAAGGTTGGTACATATCGGAAACACATGTGGAACATTGGAATGCATGTGCCTATATGAATCATTACGATGCAAACATGAACTTTACATGATAGCTGTAGGTATACAAATAATTGAAGGGCAAAAGTATATAGGAATTCAAGGCAATAATGTAAAGCTCAACTAAAGTAAGGGTTTTTTGCCGAAATCAATTTCCAAAGAGAAGAAATAAGAAGAGCCAAAATCCACCAAAGCTCGATTCAAGCAGAATTTGAGAGGCACTTTGTATGAATTATTTGGATAACCAATTATGCTCCAATTTATACAAAATAGGTGTCATTCAAAATTTGTCTCAATCTAGTTTTAGGTAAATCAAGTTTTGCAAGAATTGGAGTTTACAATAGGGAGTTACAAATAATTTCTTAGCGAAAGGTCTGAAAATATCAGCTCGGTTTTACTGAATCCACAAGATCGATGAACATAGATGTTTTAGTTTGCAATTGTACTCCAAAAAATTTCAAATTAGGTAAGCCCAAAAATAATTTTAAGTCTAGTTTCCAATAAATCAACTTTGCATGAATCTGAGTTCTCAATAGAAAGTTATAAGCAGTAAGCAACAATAGGTTAGAAATTACAGTCCCTGATTTGTAGAATCTATAGGGTTAATTGAAACAGAAGTCCTAGTAGGCATTTGAACTCCAAATCATTCAATCTCAGTATAAAAATAATGATATTTGAGTCTAATTTCAGGTGGATTAGGTTTTGCCGGAATTAGAGTTTAGTACTAAAATTTAGGTCCGAAACAGTGCATAGAGATCAGATTACCGAAAAATTACAAATGCATGGCTTTGTATCAAAACAAAAGAAATGTCTGGTTAGCTAAAATCTTTCAATTTTTTTCAGATTTAAGATGAAATCAGAGATTAAGAATTCTATAGGAAGAGGTTAGAACACTTGCCTTAAACAAATTTAAGTCCCAAAAGTGTGGAATTGATGCAAAACCTCAAGCCAAAGCAAAGCTTTTTTTTTCTTCTTTTTCTTCTTCTTCTTTAATTCCCTTCTCATCTCAAACCAACGTTGGTTGTATAAACTTAAGTTTTCTTTCTTTAATCTCTCATCTAATTACTTAGGTTTGGCTAATACAAGGGTTGCAAAGTGTCATGCATGCATAAAAAGGGCTTATGTGTCATCCATAGAACCAACATGGGTGGCACCACACTTAGGTTAGCTAGTGAAACATGTCCACCATATATTTTTATTTATTTATATATATATATATATATTTTTTAACTTAATTCTGAATTTTTCATAAATCATATCAAATTTCTAATATTTACTCTTAGGTCCTTACATTACAAATAAGCCCTTATAAAATTTTCAAAAATGAGGGATGTTACACTCTCCCCTCCTTAAAAGAAAATTTTAGTCCTTTAAATTTGTTATATTTCCTTCGACAAAAAGTTGAGATCATGATTGCACCTGAATTCATGACATCAACATCATTGAGCCTTGGCCTTTCCTCGTAACATTCAAATCAAAATTTTCTTCTAATAACTTCCATTTTTCTGCTACCATTGGATCAGGCTCACCACTAAAATTAGGAGGACTAAGCTCCTTAAATGATCTCATTCCAAGTCCATTCAAATTTGATATCCCCGATCAACAGTTTCATCTCATTCAATTACTTAAAGAAGATGAAGCGATATGACTAGATATTCTCGACATCATAGATTCCTAAAAGACATCAAAGGTATTTTTCACCAATCACTATAGTTTACTAGACCTCGGTATATTTTAATAATCCTCAATATATTTTGCACATCAAACAAATCAAATATCTCAGTAATCCTCAAACCATGCTCTGATACCATATTAGTCACGCCCCCCCATTATTTGGATCTATAATAATTCAATTCCATTCCAGGATCCAATTACACATTTGAAGATATTGAGAAAATGTTCAATTCATTTACATTCATACTTGCATAATTCATAAGACTTGTGCAGTTTAAAATTATACTATCATATCACTTAATGATTCACAAAATCCAAAGCCAACTCAACTAAACTATAACCACACCATAAATCCATAGTTATGGGAATCTATACAATCACAAAACCAATATGTACCACATGTTTATATCAACACCCAATTTTAACTTAACATCCCAAAATCCTGACATGAGAGGTACTTTTCAAACATTTACAAAACTCATAAGTTCATATTTACCATAAAAATTACATTAGATACCAAGTGTACTTATACAATAAAACATATCATCCACTAAAGATTTGCCCAAAGTCTTCTAGCTATCCACTGTCGTAGCTCAATTTAAACATTTTAGTGAGCAACAAGCTATCCTAAAAAATTTATATAACAACAGAGTGAGCACATAGAGCTCAGCAAACGACTAATAGATCAGTGGTCGATGAATCATTTCAGAGCATATCAATGATGCATGAAACATTTGATATGCAGATAAAACATTATGGAACATATCAATGACAAATGAAATGCTTCGGAACATATCAATGGCATATGGAATGTTTCGGAAGCATAAGAAGCACTTAAGAACATATCAAAGAACAAGTACGAAACAGAAGCTCAAACATCGCATTTGACATTGCATACATTTCATTCTTATATAAAGCACACATAGAAGCATATAACCAAAGCTTTAGATATCATATCAAATAGATAGAAGGTGAAGTGGGATCTCAAACATAATATAGAGCATCGCGGGCTCTAAGCACATACCCTTTACCATTTCTGGCAAAGGTCCAAACAATCCCTTTACTATTTCTAGCAAAGGTCCAAATAATCCCTTTACATTTTTGGCAAAGGTTTAGACAATCCCACAAACACCGGAGTACAAAAGGCCATTGTGAACAATAAGGTTGGTACATATTGGAAACACATGCGGAACAATGGAATGCATGTGCCTATACGAATCATTACGATGCAAATATGAACTTTACATGATAGCTGCAGGTATACAAATAATTGAAGGACAAAAATAAATAGGAATGCAAGGCAATAATGTAAAGCTCAACTAAAGTAAGAGTTTTTTACTGAAATCAATTTCCAAAGAGAAGAAACAACAAGAGCCAAAATCGACCAAAGCTCGATTCTGGCAAAATTTTAGAGGTACATTGTATAAATTATTTGGATAACTAATTATGCTCCAATTTATACAAAATAGGTGTCATTCGAAATTTGTGTCAATCTTGTTTTAGGTAAATCAAGTTTTGCAAGTATTGGAGTTTATAACAAGGAGTTACAAATAATTTCGTAGAGCTTTGTCTGAAAACATTAGCTCTGTTTTACTAAATCCATATGGTTGAGGAAAATAGGTTTTTTAGTTTGCAATTGTACTCCAAAAAATTTCAAATCATGTAAGCCCAAAAATAATTTTGAGTCTAGTTTCCAATAAATCATACTTTGCATGAATCTGAGTTCCCACCAGAAAGTTATAAGCAATTAAGCAATAATAGGTCAAAAATTACACTCCTTGGTTTATAGAATCTGTAGGGTTAATTGAAACAGAAGTCTTAGTAGGCATTTAAACTCCAAATCATTCAGTCGTAGTATTAAAATAAATATATTTGAGTCTAATTTCAAATTGATTAGGTTTTGCCTAAATCAGAGTTTAGTGCTAAAATTTAGGTCTGAAACAGTGAATAGAGGTTAGATTACCGAAAAATTATAGATTCATGGCTTTGTATCAAAACGAAAGAAATGTCTGGTTCTCAATTGAAATCTTTCAATTTTTTTCAGATTTAAGATGAAATCAGAGATCAAGAATTCTGTAGGAAGAGGTTAGAACACTTGCCTTAAACAAATTTGAGTCCCAAAAGTGTAGAATTGATGCCAAACCTCAAGCCAAAGCAAAGCTTTTGTTTTCTTCTTCTTCTTCTTCTTCTTCTTCTTCTTCTTCAATTCCCTTCTTATCTCAAACCTACATTAGTTCCAAAAACTTAGGTTTTTTTTCTTTAATCTCTTATCTAATTACTTGGGTTTGGCTAATACAAGGGTTGGAAGGTGTCATGCATGCATGAAACCTTCCAACCCTTGTATTAGCTTGGCACAATTATTAGTGCTACTTGTATCAATCAAAATAGTGTCAGGCTGATGCTTCAAAGTTCCTCCGATTTTCATTGTTTGTGGGTTAGTGGAGCCAGCCAATGCATGTACTGTATGTGTGATGGCTTCAATATCTTCATCAATTTTCACACCTTCATGATTGGAGTCCAACTCTTTTCCTTCCGGTTCCTCTCCAATTGGCTCAATCATCAGAAGTTGCCCTTGTTTACATCGATGCTCCATACTCCACTTTTCATCATAGTACAAACCCTTTGTTGATCTTTCCTTGAGTTCTTCTTGGGTTAGTCTTCGGGCGTCAGGGCTTTGGTTGGGAAGAGATGGGGTGTGCTGCTTGTTGATCACCTGTTTATTGACACCTCTGTTTTGACAATATTCCATGCTGATTTTTTCCTCATGCAGGCTTGCAAATGAAATTGCAGCTATCATGGTACGGGGTTGACGAGCCTTAACTTCATACCGAATCTCCGGATTAAGCCCTTCAAATGTATCCAGAAGTTGTCGTTCCGACCAATCTCTAGCTTGATTTGACAATCTTTCAAACCTGCTCTGATATTCCAACACTGTAGAAGTCTGATGAATTTTAGTGAGCTGCCCATCAACATTCTCGTATTCAGATGGTCCAAAGTGAATAACAAGTCTTCTCTTAAATTGCTCCTATGAGGAGACTCCGTGGCTAGTTTCATACCAATTATACCATTGGATTGCATCTCATTCTAGTTGAAGTGAGGCTATTTCTACCTTGGATTCTTCTGGAGTTTTGTGAAAACAGAAAAATATTTCTGCCCTAGAGATCCAATTGGTCGGATCTCCATATTCCCATCTTGGAAATTCTACCTTCATGTGTGAGTAGTTTGTGTCACAGTCTTGGGGCCCTTTTCCT
>LVTN01002110.1:12978-24592 GCA_001649415.1 Musa itinerans | reverse complement strand
ATGGTGGACATGTGTCACTAGCTAACCTATGTGTGGTGCCACCCATGTTGGTTCTATGGATGACATATAAGCCCCTTTCATGCATGCATGACACTTTGCAACCCTTGTATTAGCCAAAACCAAGTAATTAGATGAGAGATTAAAGAAAGAAAACTTAAGTTTCTGCAACCAACGTTGGTTTGAGATGAAAAGGGAATTAAAGAAGAAGAAGAAGAAGAAGAAGAAGAAGAAGAAGAAGAAGAAGAAGAAGAAGAAGAAGAAGAAGAAGAAGAAGAAGAAGAAGAAGAAGAAGAAGAAGAAGAAGAAGAAGAAGAAGAAGAAGAAGAAGAAGAAGAAGAAGAAGAAGAAGAAGAAGAAGAAGAAGAAGAAGAAGAAGAAGAAGAAGAAGAAGAAGAAGAAGAAGAAGAAGAAGAAGAAGAAGAAGAAGAAGAAGAAGAAGAAGAAGAAGAAGAAGAAGAAGAAGAAGAAGAAGAAGAAGAAGAAGAAGAAAAATCTTTGCTTTGGCTTGAGGTTTTGCATCAATTCCACATTTTTGGGACTCAAATTTGTTTAAGGCAAGTGTTCTAACCTCTTCCTACAGAATTATTGATCTCTAATTTCATCTTAAATCTAAAAATTTTGAAAGATTTCAGTTGAGAACCAGACATTTCTTTCGTTTTGATACAAAGTCATGAATCTATAATTTTTCAAAAATCTGACCTCTATGTATTGTTTCGGACTTAACTTTTAGTACTAAACTCTGATTTAGGCAAAGCCTAGTTTGAAAGTCGACTCAAAAACCTTTATTTTTATACCTATATTGAATGATTAGGAGTTTAAATACCTACTAAGACTTCTGTTTCAATTAATCCTACAGATTCTGCAAACCAAGAACTATAATTTCTGACCTCTTGTTGCTTAACTGCTTATAACTTTTTGCTAGGAACTCAAAATCATGTATGATTTATTGAAACTAGACTCAAAATTCTTTCTGTTTTTACTGATTTGAAATTTTTGGAGTACAATTGCAAACTGAAACATCTATTTTCATCGACCCTATGGATTCAGGAAAACAGAGCTGATGTTTTCAAACCTTTCGCTATGAAATTATTTGTAACTCTCTATTGTAAATTTCAATTCATGTAAAACTTGATTTACCTAAAATTAGATTGAACAGATTTCTAATGACACCTATTTTGTATAAATTGGAGCATAATTGGTTATCCAAATAATTCATATAATCTGCCTCTCAAATTTTGCTAGAATCGAGCTTTGGTTGATTTCGCCTCTAATTGTTTCTTCTCTTTGGAAATTGATTTTGGCAAAAATGCTTACTTCAGTTGAGCTTTACATGTATACTTTTGTTCTGCAATTATTTGTACACCTACAGCTATAATGTAAAGTTCATGTTTGCATCGCAATGATTCGTATAGGCACATGCATTCCGTTGTTCCGCATGTGATTTGTGTGATTGTTTTGACCTTTGCCAGAAATGGTAAAGGGATTATTTGGACCTTTGATAGAAATAGTAAAGGGATTATCTGGACCTTTTCCAGAAATGGTAAAGGGTATGTGCTTAGAGCCCGCGATGCTCTAGATTATGTTTGAGATCCAACTTCACCTTCTATTTGTTTGATATGATATCCAAAGCTTTGGTTATATGCTTTTATGTGTGCTTTGGATAAGAATGAAATGTATGCAATGTCAAATACAATGTTTGAGCTTCTCTTTCATATTTGTTATTTGATATGTTTTGAAATGCTTCTTATGCTTCTGAAACATTCCATATGCCATTGATATGTTCTGAAACGTTTCATCTATCATTGATATATTCCGTATTGTTTCATCTGCCATATCAAATGTTTTATCCGTCATTGATATGCTCTGAAATGATTCATCTGCCATTGATCTGTTAGTCGCTTGCTGAGCTCTATCTACTCACCCTATTGCTAGATAAATTTTTTAGGATAACTTGTCACTCGCTAAAATATTTAAATTGAGCTACGATAGTGGAAAGCTAGAAGACTTTGGGCAAACCTTTAGTGGATGATATGTTTTGTTGTATAAGTACACTTGGTATCTAATGAAATATTTATGGTAAATATTAACTTATGAGTTTTGTAAATATTTAAAAAGTACCTCTCATGTCAGGATTTTGGGAATGTTAAGAGTTAAAATTATGTATTGATATAAACATGTGGTATATATTAGTTTTGTGATTGTATAGATTCTCACAACTATGGATTTATGGTGTGGTTATAGTTTAGTTGAGTTGGCTTTAGATTTTGTTAATCATTAAGTGATATTATTATATGATTTTAAACTACATAGGTCTTATGAATTATGGAATTATGAATGTGAATGACTTAAACATTTTCTTAGTATCCTCAAATGTGTGATTGGATCCTGGAATGGAATTGAATTATCGTTGATCTAAATTTCGGGAGGCGTGACAGCACCACACACTAATATGAGTAGTGCTTATTGCCTGTAGGCATTGGCACTACCGAACTGGCGGTAGCACCGCCAGTTGTCATGAGTGGTAGGCAGTAGCACCGCCCGACTAGCGGTGCCACTACCCGCAAACTTTGCCCTATAAAAAGGCACTTAGGGCCGACAATAGAACTGACCCCAAGCCCTCCTACATTCCTTCCTCACACCTCTAAACACCGCTCCACCCCTCATTCTCCTTGATCCTCCTCTAGAAACTCAAGGAAACCCTCCCCTTCTTCAAATCCAAGGATCAATCTTAACCTTTCAAGAAGATTACTGCATGGGTAATTCTCAAACCTCTTCTCTCAATTTATTGATAGATCTTGTCTCTTATGTGTAGTTCTCTTATCATTTATGTGTTTAGTCTTATGGCTTCTAGAAGATCCTCTAGGGACAAAAGGAAGAGGAGATTAGATGAAAATTATGACTCCCTACTTTTCGATTCTAATCAACATGCCCTAAAATTTTCTTCCATAGAGTTTAGACATGTTCATAAGGGTAAATATGTTGATTTAGATGAATTAAGTGATTTAGAACCTATTCAATGGTTTATAAATCTAGACATTCTCCCAGTTCTTCAAATGAATGAACCTATCTACCCTAGACTTGTTAGGCTATTTTACTACAATTCATATGTAGATGAAGAAGAAAGGGTATCTACCTATCTATTAGGACATCATATACCTATTACGGATAGATCAATTTGCAACGTCATAGGAATTATGGTAAAAGAAAGAGGGTGTTATTTTAGAGGATAATGGGATGAAGAATCGGTTGGGACTACTTATGTTGATGCCTTAGGAACAATTTTTAGTAATCCTAACTTAACCATTCTTCCAAAAACCTACAAACACTTACTACCTTTAAGCACCAAAATACTTCATCACATCTTGATAAGTATCATTATCCCAAAATGAATTTAATCGAAACGAAAAGCTTTGAATACAATGTGATTTTACCACTACACTAATTCACTCCCCCTCATAGTGCCGAACTCGTTCCCAACAATTGGTATTAGAGCCTCATTTTCTCATTTGGTTTAACACCCAAAGAGAAATGGCTCTTTTCGTCTTTCAAGAGGGTCGCTCTCTCATTTGTTCTCCCTTTTTCAATGGGACGAACTACACATATTGGAAAACTCGAATGAGAGTTTTCTTGCTTTCATTGAATCTCGATTTATGAAATTTAGTCGAAAATGATTTTCGAAAGTCTTCTCTTCCAATGAACCAATAGAATCAAGATCTTATTTTTGAACTCCCATGGCTCTTTTCGCTATTTGAGTCATAAAAAAAGAATCATAATTTTTCTCTTGATTTTTTTATATTCACAATTTGAAATTTGGTTCATTACTCCCTTGTATTCATGAAGTGTATATCTCATCTCCCAATTAATTTTTCATGATATTATTTATGTGGCGATATGAAATTATGCATGGAATACTTATGTTGATGCATACAAATGAGAAGTTATGATCATGCATAGTAGGATGTAATGTAATTTGACATTTTGATACCATCATGATTTGAATTATTTTTTATTTGGAATGATGCATTCAATACTTATGATTTTTTTTTATGAAATGATGTGAAAGTCAACAATTATCATTTTTTGAAATGATACCTTATTTCAATATGCTATATTAAAATAAAAATGATACTTTAGCTATATCATAATTTGAAAAATGTAAAGGGAAAAGAATTACAACATTGTATTCTTCCATTCTTTTTTACAATGACAAAGGGGGAGATAAAATTTGCTAGCTTGAATATTGTAAAGAAACCAAAACTTGTTAGCTTGCACAATTCAAGAAGAAGCAAATCATGCTAGCTTGCACATTGCATAGGAAAGCAAACTTAATAGCTTGTATGTTCTAAAATGATGTAAAATATGCTAGCTTGCATATTCTAACATGATGCATTGCTATCTTGATAGCTTGCAATCTCAAGCAAAAGTTCTATCTTGCCCATCTCAAGAAGCAAAACTTGCAACTTGCACATTGCAAAAGGAAGCAAGAATTGTTAGCTTGCACACTTCAACAAGAGGCAAAAATGCTATCTTGCATATCTCTAAAACTTGCTAAGCTTGCATGTTTTAAAATGAAGTAGAACTTGCACGTCTCAAAAATTTCTAGTTGCACTTCTCCTTTTTGTTGATGACAAAGGGGTAGAAGATATGATGATGAGTTGAATCATGATGAGAAGATATGATGATGATAATCATGCATGGGATGTACTTAGATATTTTGATTATGCATGATTTTATGTTGCATGCAATGATATAATTAATTGGTTATTTCAATATTCATGAAGTATGCAATAGTGAAATACTTATAATTCTATAAATTCAAAAGTTCTATCAATATGACATATTGATAGGGGGAGTTTAAAACCCTAATTCCCCCCCCCCCCCCCTTAGTACCGACTCGATTATAACAGTTGGTATCAGAGCCACTTTTTTTTTCTCGTTTAGTTTAACACATAAGAGAAATGACTCTTTTCGACTTTCAAGATGGTCACTCTATCATTCGTCCTCTTATGTTCAATGGGACGAACTACACTTATTGGAAAACTCGGATAAGAGTTTTATTGCTTTCATTGAACCTTGATTTATAGAATATCATTAAAAACATATTTCAAAAGTCTTCTCTTCCAATGAACGATTGGAATGATTTGGAAAAGACTTTCTCTTTGAATGCCAAATCTATGAATGCTTTGTTTTGTGCGTTGGATAAAAATGAATTCAATCGAGTTTCTATTTGGGAAATAGCATATGGGATTTGACACACACTTGAAATCACACACGAAGTTGAGTTAAAGATTCAAAAATTAACCTTTTGATGTATGATTTTGAATTGTTTTGAATAAAGCCAAGTGAAACTATCATTGACATGTACACCCATTTTACGGATGTCATCAATAGTTTGAAAGTACTTGATAAATATTTTTCAAATTTTGAACTTGTTAACAAAATACTAAGATCCCTTCAAAAAAGTTGGGATCCGAAAGTGACAGCAATACAAGAGACAAAGGATTTAAACAAATTTCCACTTGAAGAACTTATTGGGTCTTTGATGACATACGAAATGACTTATGTTGCACATTACGAACTTAAGAACAACCTTCCAAAGAATAGGAAGGATTTTGCACTTAGAACAAAAGAAGATCAGTCGAGAGAAAGCTTACGTGATGTTGACATAGAACTCCTCACAAGTAAACTTTAAAATTTATAAAACATGAAACTCAGAATAAAAATAAACTTAAAAAGAAAAAGTTGCCAAAGAATAAAAAAGCACTCAAGGTGACTTGAGACGAAACAAGTGCATCCGAAAATGAGGAGCAAACCGATGAAGACGAAGTGGCGAACTTCGCTTTAATGACTCTCGACAATAAGGTAAACAACTCAAACGAAACTCCTTTACTTTACTATGAAATTACTTGATGCTTTTCATGAGTTATTTTTAAACTAGTTAGTAAAAAATAAAAAAATAAAAAAATAAAATCATGCTTCCTTTTCTAGTGATTTTAAAAAATAAAAATAAAAATTTGAGCATGACAATTGCATGTTATCTCCTAGCACTAAGTATGAAGAATTAGATTCACTTAAAAAGAAAAATGCATTACTAGAACAAACAAAATGATTTTGATTGAAAATGATTTTTGTTTAATGAAATCATGCTTGATGATTTAACGTTTTAATTATGCATGATGATTTGAAGTAATAATAATTTTTGTGACTTATGTTTTATTGATCTTGATGATTTCTATGATGAAATTTGTTGTTTCAGTTTTAAACGATGATGCATGTTTTGATTTGGCATAAAAAGACAAAGGCATGCTTGCATGAAATCAATTACAAAATTTGAAACTAAAAGAACTTGAGCTATTTTTAATCTATATATGTTGCTTTCATTAAATTATCCGAAAAGTGATTTTGCTGATGATTTTGGATTTGATAATTTATTTTCATATTTAATCGAACACTTGATTTATTCGTGTTTACAAAATGAGATGTATTTTATATAAATCATTTTGTTCTTGTATGATTTTATCGTCTAAGAGAAGATTTATCCAAATGAATCTTGATTCTTGATATTAATGATTTGAGATTTATTTTATGTGAATCAAGATCTCTTATTTGATCTCCTATGATTCTATTTATTATTTACTAAAAAGGAGATTTGTCAAGATGAATCATTCATGACTTAATCTTTCTTGATCTTTCATATTAATATCTTTCATGTCATGATTTTTATATAACTCGTTTGTAATTATGATTTGTATATCTTATGTTATAATTGAATCATTGAAAAAAAAAAGGGAGATTAATGAATATATTTATATCTTTTTTATGAATCTCTTGAAAATGATTTTGATGATTTGATGATTTGAATTTGAATGAGTCTTATCTATAACATGATCTTGAATTATAGGAATTATAACTTGAAACTTTCTGATATATGAAGCATGATCTTGACAACTTGAGATTTCTTATGCATGAATTGAGATCATTTATTATTTGTTCTCTTACAATTCTTTTGTTGTTTACTAAAGAGAATATCTTTCTCGGAATTCATGACTTAAAATTTCTTTTAAAGATTATTTACTATTTGATCTCCTAAGATTTTCTTTCGATTATATAACAGGAGATTTGTCAAAATGAATCATATCTTTTGGTATTCACATGATCTTTGATATTATCTTTCATGACATGATGTGTAATTCCTTTGTATTTGTGGTTGTAAACCTTGTAAGTAGAGCATTGATGTAAAAAAAAAAAAAATAGTACCATTGTATTCTTCCACTCTACTTATTCCTTGTTTACAATGACAAAGGGAAGAAAAAAAATTGCTAGCATATCAAGTGAACCAAAATTGCTAGTTTGAATGTTAAATTTAGGCAAATTGTTAAACCTCCCAAATGCATAAACTCTCCTTATACATTTTTTGGATCTTGATCTTGATTTCTTGATTTTTCTGACTTGAGTCTTCTTTTTGAATCAAGATCGTTTCCTATCATTCTTTTTATTTACAAAAGAAGAAATTTGTCAAAAATGATATATGATCTTTTAACATTCATGACTTGATTTATGATTGAAATATTGATGTAAATTCATCTTTGTTATTCATCTTTATCATGATTTGAATATTGAAGGGAAAAGAATCACAACATTGTATTTTCCCTTCTATTTGACAATGACAAAGTGGGAGTAAAATTTGCTAGCTTCCATGCTCTAAAATGATATAAAATTTGCTAGCTTGCATGTTCCAAAATGATGTAAATCTTGCATTCCTTTTAAAAAAACTTGCTAGCTTGAACAACGCAAAGAAAAGAAAATAAGCTATCTTGCACATCTTAAAAGATACAAAAGTTTTGCAACTTTTATATCTGAAAAATTTGCTAGCTTGCACATCGCAAATAAAAGAAAAAATGCTATCTTGCACATCTCAAAAGATGCAAAAATTTTGCCAACTTTCACATTAAAAAAAAAATTGCTAGCTTGCATGATGATATATGCAATGATGTTTCATAAACTTGAAATTATGCAATGATATATGTAATGATTTGAAATTATGTCTCAAAAATTGCTAGCTTGCACTTCTTAAAAGAGAAGAAAGAACTCACTAGCTTGCATGTTCTAAAGTAATAAAAAATTTGCTAAATTGCTAAGCTTTCATATTTCTAAAACTTGATAGTTGCACTTCTCCTTTTTATTGATGACAAAGGGGGAGAAGATATGATGATAATTTGAATCATGATGCACTTTGATGTTTTGAAATTTGATGCTTTGAAATTATATCTCTAAAACTTGATAGTTGCACTTCTCCTTTTTGTTGATGACAAAGGGGTAGAAATTATGATGATGATCATGCATGGAATGTTTATTGAAATTTGGATTATGCATGATTTTATGATGACATGTTGCTTGGACTCATAAATAATGTCTGAATTTACATTTCTATCAATATGGCATATTGATAGGGGGAGTTTCGTTTAAACTCCGTCATTAATTGGTTATCATCATCAGAAAGGGAGAGATTGTTGAATCTCAGATTTTGATGATGAAACCAATTGATAATGTTATGATCTAATCTGCATTTTGAGTGACGCAGGACTAGCTTTGATTAGGAGAGACAAATTGATTAAAGTAGGAAGAATAAGAACTTGGGCTAGAATTGAACATATCAAAAGATAGAATGTCAAATCGGAGGAATGGTTCATGTTGAATCTCGAATTATGATGATGAAACCAATTGATAGTATTTATGATTTGATCTGTATTTTGAGTGACACAAGATGCTTCGATCAGGGAGAGACAATTAAAGCAGGAAAAATCATATTGGGCCGGAGGAAAATGTGTTAGAAGATTGGACGTCGGGCCGGAGGAAAATGTGTCAGAAGATTAGACGTCGGGCCGGAGGATCGGATGACATATTGATAGAATGCTTTGGGCCATGGATTCAGGTATCGAGCTAAGAAGAGCAAAAATTATGCCAAGAATATCGGAGTTGCGGAGGTCAACTGGCCGATTGGGCAATAGGCCACAAGAGAGGACGATGCCTCGAAGAATTAGACGAAGCGTCAATGGACCAATGACATGCCGGACAACATGATTCATGCTTAGTAATAATTATCTAGATCGAAGGGTGATTTTACATGTGCAGGATTAACTACGATAGCAAGGCATAAAGCAAAATGAAGTCCTGAAGTCAAGAATGTGATTTCGTTGAGAGTTCAAGAGTTCATCGGAAGTTCTGCCGGAACCAACCTAGAAGTCCAGGAGCTTGCCAAAGAAGCTCATCAGAACTTGCCAAGAAGATTGTCGTGAAGTCCAGGAGCTTACCGGGAGTCCGTCGGAACATTACCGAGAGATCATCGGAAGTTCGCCAGAAGAAATCAGACTTATCTTACTTAGAATATGTCTTAGGAATCATAGTTAGCACATAATTAGAGTTGGGGTTGGGAGGTAATCCAATCAACTCTCGTAGGGTCCAACTAGGCCCGAAGTTGGGCTGGTTTGGGCCGAATTCAAGGACCAACCAGGGTGCTGAAACCCTGGCCAACGGTGGCACCGCTTGGGAAACAACACCCCAGGAAATCTGGGCGATGGTACCGCCCCTGTTCCGCGGTGGTACCGCCCAGTAGCGGATTCTGCAGCGATAGTACCACCCAGGAACGACGGTGGTACCGCCAATATCCAAGAAACCTCGGATGAGACCTTTCTAGGCTCCAAGTTTGAATCAACTTGAAGCCTATAAATACCCCTCTCATCCCTGGTTAACTGAAGCAAGCATAGAGAACTTAAAAAGGAAAAAATGCCGTTGTAATCTCTTGTGAGAATCCTTCTCTTTTAGTCTAAGTGTTAGAATAGTTTGAGAGAGGAGTGAGTGCTTATATGGGTTGTCTCCTAAGCCTGGTAAAAGGATAAGAGGGGTGTAAAAAGGAGGTTGATCTTCACTTATTAAAGGAAGATCAATAGTGGATGCCAGTGGCCACGACATAAGAGGAATCGGCGGAGTGGATGTAGGTCACGACGACCGAACCACTATAAAACTCGATTTGCATTTATATTTGAGCAATTTATCTTTACTGCAAACTTTACTTGCTTACTACTTCCAATACATTTACGAATGTGTTTCAAGTTAAGATCTTTATGAAACAGTTTTCGTCGAAATCGGGTTTAACGTACAAAGATTTTTGAACCGACGTAATTTTTACCGCTGCACTAATTCACTCCCCCCTCTTAGTGCCGACTCTTTTCCTAACAATTGGTATTAAAGCCTCATGATTTCTCAGTTGGTTTAGCACCTAAGAGAAATGGCTCTTTTTGGCTTTCAAGAGTTACTTTCTCTCATTTGTCCTCCCTTGTTCAATGGGACAGACTACACTTATTGGAAAACTCGAATAAGAGTTTTCTTGCTTTCACTGAATCTTGATTTATGGCATATAGTTGAATCTGGTTTTTAAAGGTCTTCTCTTCCAATGAACCATTAGAATGATTTGGAGAAGAAGGCTTTTTCTCTAAATGCAAAGGCTATGAATGCCTTACTTTGTGCCTTAGACAAAAACGAGTTTAATCGGGTTTCTACTTGCGAAATGGCTTTCGATATATGGCACACTCTCGAAATCACACACGAAGGCACTAATAGAGTAAAAGATTCTAAAATAAATCTTTTAATGCATAATTTAAAACTATTTCAAATGAAACCAAGTGAAACCATTGGAGACATGTACACCCGTTTTACAGATGTTGTCAATAGTTTAAAAGTTCTTGGCAAATGCTTTTCCAATTTTGAACTCAGTAATAAGATTTTACGATCGCTTTCGAAGAATTGGGATTCAAAAATAACAGCTATACAAGAATCAAAAAATTTGAATACTTTTTTGATCGAAGAACTTATCGGGTCTCTAATGACCTATGAAATGACGTGCAATACACGTAAAGAACTTGAGAACCACCTTCCATAGAATAGGAAGGATTTTGGACTAAGAACTATCGAAGACCGCTCGAGCATAAGCTCATGTGATGATAAACATGAACTCCTCATGAAATTTTTAAAACAAGAATCAAAAAATAAAAATGAACTTAAAAAAGGGAAGAAGGCGACTTTGGACGAATCAAGCTCCTCCGAAGACGAGGAGAAAATCAACAAAGGCGAAGTGGCAAACTATGCCTTAATGGCTTTCTACAACGAGATAAACAACTCAAACAAAACTCCCTTAGTTTACTTTGAAATTACTTGATGTTCTTCATGAGTTGTTTTTAATTTAGTTTAAAAAATTATATAAATTTCTTTTTAAAAATTACATGTTTAATAATGTAATGAAAATGCAAAAATTGGGATCATGCTAGTAATTTTGAAAATGATAATGAAAATTACATATTTTATGTTAAAGGAATGAAATGTTAGAGTTAAATCTAATAATAATCCTATGTATGTTTTTCAAGAAGAAATAATGTGTATTTCCGATTTTGATTGAAATCATACTTGATGTTTTAATGATGCAATAATGTAATAAAATATTCAATATAAATCTAATGCTTGTACACTTAACAAGATTAATCATATTGTTTCTCAATTTTAATTAAAGATGCTCTATGATTAATGAAATCAAGTTTCATTTGAAGTAATGATTTGATATCAT
>LVTN01002110.1:0-12122 GCA_001649415.1 Musa itinerans | reverse complement strand
AAACAACTCAAACAAAACTCCCTTAGTTTACTTTGAAATTACTTGATGTTCTTCATGAGTTGTTTTTAATTTAGTTTAAAAAATTATATAAATTTCTTTTTAAAAATTACATGTTTAATAATGTAATGAAAATGCAAAAATTGGGATCATGCTAGTAATTTTGAAAATGATAATGAAAATTACATATTTTATGTTAAAGGAATGAAATGTTAGAGTTAAATCTAATAATAATCCTATGTATGTTTTTCAAGAAGAAATAATGTGTATTTCCGATTTTGATTGAAATCATACTTGATGTTTTAATGATGCAATAATGTAATAAAATATTCAATATAAATCTAATGCTTGTACACTTAACAAGATTAATCATATTGTTTCTCAATTTTAATTAAAGATGCTCTATGATTAATGAAATCAAGTTTCATTTGAAGTAATGATTTGATATCATACTCAATAAGTTTATGTTTCACTCTAAAATGATATAAATTTGCTAGCTTATGAGTATCATGTATGATATGATAATTGATTTATTTTTAATATCATGCATAGAGTAAGGATGATATGTAATGTTTTAAAATTGTGCATGTCGTAAATTGAAAATGTAATAATGCACAAACATATTGAAATAATGATTGGAAAATTGATGTAATTATAAATGATGATTTGACATTATGCATGTAATACTTTAACTTATGATAATGATGCTTGCAATGATGAAATATTCATGATGAAAAATTGTTTTAACATTCATGACTTGAATTTTCATCTTTGTCATTTATCATTTTTCATGATTTGAAAGATATTTTAAAGGGAAAAAGAGATACAAAATTGTATTCTTCCCTTCTTTTTGACAGTGACAAAGGGGGAGACAGCTAGCTTGCTAGCTAGCTTGCACATTTTAAGTAGATGCAAAAACACGCTATATTGCATATATCAAAAGGTTTGCAAAAAACTCACTAGCTTGCATATTGCAAAACTTGTTAGCTTGCTTCATGTAAAACATTGTATCTTGCTAACTTGTTATCTTGCATTATTATTATTATTATTTTTTTTTCAAAAACTTGCTAGCCTTCACACTTCAAAGAGAAGTAACACGTGTCAAATTGCTAGCTTGTATGTTGTAAAATTTTGCTAGCTTGCACTTTGCAAAGGAAGCAAAAATGACACTTCTCAAAAAAGAAGAAAGAGCGTGCTATCTTGCCTATCTCAAGAAACAAAACTTGTAACTTGCACATTGCAAAAGGAAGCAAGAATCGCTAGCTTACATACTTCAACAAGAAAGCTATCTTGCATTTGCTTCCAAATTTTTGCTAGCTTGTATAAACTTGCTCTTTTACTACCTTACATATCTAAAACTTGATAGCTTACATGATGTAGCACTTGCTAAATTTTTAAGCTTACAAATTGCATGATGATAAATACAATGTTTGACATTATGTCAAAAACACTTGATAATTGAACTTCTCCTTTTTGTTGATGACAAAGGGGTTGAAGTATGTTGATGTTATGCATGATTTTATCATGACATGTTGCTTGGGGTAATCAATGCAAGAGTTAAACTCAAATATGCCATATTGATAGGGGGAGTTTGTTTAAACTCCGGGAGTTAAGGTTAACTCCGTCATCAATTGGTTATCATCATAAAAAATGGGGGGATTGTTAAATCTAAGATTTTGATGATGAAACCAATTGATAGTATTTATGATTTGATCTGCGTTTTGAGTGACGTAGGATGCTTCGATCTAGGAGAGATAATTAAAGCAGGAAGAATCATGTTGGGCTGAAGGAAAACATGTCAAAAGATTGGACGTCGGGCCGGAGGATCGGATGACGTATCGACAGAATGCTTTGGGCCATATATTCGGGCATCAGGCTAAGAAGAGCAAAAATTGTGCCAAGGATATCGGAGTTGCAGAGGTCAACTGGCCGATTGGGCAATAGACTGCAAGAGAGGATGATGCCTCGAAGAATCGGACAAAGCATCGATGGACTAATGACATGCCGGACAACATGATTCATGCTTAGTAATAATTGTCTCGATCAAAATATGTTTTTACATGTGCAGGATTAACTATGATAGCAAGGCATAAAGCAAAATAAAGTCCTGAAATCAAGAATGCAATTTTGTTGAGAGTTCGAGAGTTTGTCAGAAGTTCTGTCGGAACCAACCGAGAAGTCTAGGAGCTTGCCGAAGAAACTCATCAGAACTCACCAAGAAGATTGTCGTGAAGTCCAGGAGCTTGCCGGGAGTCCATCAGAACATTGCCGAGAGATCGTCGGAAATTCGCCGGAAGATCGCTAGAAGCTCCCCGGAAGAAATCAGACTTATCGTGCTTAGAATATGTCTTAAGAATCGTAGTTAGCACATAATTAGAGTTGGGATTGGAAGGTAATCCCATTAACTTTGTTAGGGGCCAACTGGACCTGAAGTTGGGTTGGTTTGGTCCGAATTCAAGGCCCAACCAAGGTACTGAAACCTTGGCCAGTGGTGGCACCGCCTAGGGAACAACACCCCAGGAAATCTGGGCGGTGGTACCACCCAGGCTGGGCAATGGTACCACCCCTGTTTGGCGGTGGTACTACCTTGTAGCAAATCCTATAGCAGTAGTGCCACCCAGGAACGGCGGTGGTACCGCTAATACCCAGGAAACCTAGGATGAGACCTTTTTAGGCTCCAAGTTTGAATCAACTTGAAGCCTATAAATACCCTTCTAATCCCTGATTAATTGAAGCAAGCACAGAAAATTTAAAAAGGAAAAAATGCTGTTGTAATCTCTTGTGAGAATCCTCCTCTTCTAGTCTAAGTGTTAGAATAGTTTGAGAGCGGAGTGAGTACTTGCAAGGGTTGTCTCCTAAACCTGGTAAAAGGAGAAGAGGGGTGTAAGAAGGAGGTTGATCTTTGCCTATTAAAGGAAGATCAATAGTGGATTCTAGTGGCCTCGACGGAAGAGGAATCGATGGAGTGGATGTAGGTCACGACGACCGAACCACTATAAAACTCGGTTTGCATTTCTATTTGAGCAATTTATCTTTACTGCAAACTTTAGTTGCTTACTGCTCCCAATACATTTACGAACATATTTCAAGTTAAGATCTTTACGAAATGGTTTGCATCGAAATCGGGTTTAACGTACGATGATTTTTGAACCTACGTAATTTTTACCGCTGCACTAATTCACCCCCCCTCTTAGTGCCGACTCTTTTCCTAACAGTTGATGTGTCGGTAGAAGGCTTCGTACAATGAGTTCGGGCATTGGGCTAAGAAGATCAGACATTGTGCTAAGGAGATCGAATGTTGCGTGAAGGCAACATGCCGATTTGACAATACGTTGAAGGAGAGGTCGATGCGTCGAAGGATTGGACGAAGCGCTAGATGAACCAATGACATAGGGAACAACTTAGTATTCCTGCCTGTAATAATTTGTCTAGATCGAAGTAGTTTTAGTTGTAATTGGGTTGGTTTAGAATGTAACTAGGCCAACCCAATTAGGGGCCAATTGGGCCCAAATTGGGGCTATTTTGGGCCAAGAGAAAAGTCCATTCAATGACCTAAAAGTTGGGTCAGGCAGTGACACCACTAGTCTAGGTGGTGGCTATCACGCCCCTCAAAATATCGATAATATTTAAAATTATTCATCACAAATCAATCCAAGATCCAAACATACATTTGAGGACACTGAAAAACATTCAGCCAAATTCACCTCCATAAAACCTGTGCAGTTTATAATCATATATCACATAACTTGATAATTCATATTTATAGAAACCCAAGCCAACTAAACAAAATATTAACATTACTTATAAATCCACAAGCTAAACAATTTATACAATTAGATCTTCCACCCATTTACCACTAGTTCATAACATCGAAACCTAAACTTAACATTTTGAAATTCCAAATAAGAGAGATCTTTTAACACTTTTACATGACATATCCATTCAGGTTCATCGACAACATTTTATTACGTACAAAAAATGCTTATACAACAATAATCACAATATATCAACCAATAAGATTTGCCCATAATTCAGAATAGCTCTCCACCACCTCAGCCCAATACAAACATCTCAGAGAGTGACAAATTGACCTGAAAGATTTATATAATAATGGAGTGAGCTAAAAATAGCTCAGCAAGTGACAAAGCATATCCATAACGAAAAGGGATAGTTTCAAATAAGCAATGTATCACAATGCAAGACAGAATCCAAGAGATTCAAGGATATCATCTTATTAGATACAGAATCATAAATGTCATTTCATTCAGAACATATTTGGTTCATAACAAATGGTGCACAGAGTATTTGAAGCACATCAATAGTGTATGAAATATTCCGGAGCACATCAACAACGTATGGAATATTTCGGAGTATATAATAGCAAATAAAATATTTTAGAGCATATCAATAACAATGGAATATTTCAGAACATATCAATGGCATATAAAATATTTCGGAGCATATCAGTAACAAATGAAACGTTTCGGAGCTCATCAATGGCATATGAAATGTTTCGGAGCATATCAATAACAAATGAAAAGTTTCGGAGCTTATAAATGGCATATGAAATGTTTTGGAGCATATCAACGGCGTTTGGAACATTTCGGAGCATATCAATTACAAATACCAAATAGAAGCTCAAACGTCGTATTTGACGTTGCATTCATATCATTCTTATCCAAAGCATGTACAGAAACACATAACCAAAGCTCTGGATATCATATCAAACATATAGAAGGTGCAGTGGGACCACAAACAAAATGTGATTCATCCATTTCTGAATGACCACCATACAGAAGTCTCCCACGTCTAGGAGCTCCATCCATCCATGTCTAGGTGAAGTCAGAGGGGGCCGACAGAGCATCACAGGCTCTATGCATAACTCCCTTTACCATTTTTGGCAAAGGTTCACAGTATCCCACAAACACCATATCGGAAGCACATACGGAACAACGGAATATACATGTGCCTTTATGAGTCAATACGATACAAACAAAATCTTTCACAAATGCATTCAAATTTGAAAGGAAATAAAGGCAAGAGCATACAAGGACTTTGGCACATATCGGAAGTACATGCGGAACAACGGAACATATATGTGTCCATACGAAACAATGCAATATAACATAAATTTCATATAATAGTTTTCAAGAATGCAAATAATTTAAGGAAAAGAGTATATAAGAGTTCAAAGTAGTAATATAAAGCTTAATCAAAGAAAGAATGCTAGATAAAATCAATTTCCAAAAGGAATGGAACAAGAATAGGCAAAATCGACCAAAGCTCGATTTCTGGTAGAATCTGAGAGGCACATTGAACAAATGATTTAAACTATCAATTTTACTCTAATTTACTCAAAAATATATCATTAAAAAGATATTTTAATCTAATTTTAGATAAAATAAGCTTCATATGAATTAAGCTGTCTAACAGAGAGTTACAAATAATTTGGTATACAAAGGTCGGAGAACAAAATCTTTGTTTGGCAGAATTTATAAGGTCAGATTCAACAGATAACTGGGTAAGTGTTTGGACTCCAAATCTTGTGATCCATATATATAAAAAAAGATCTACGAGTCTAATTTCTAATGAAATCAGTTTTGAATAAATCGGAGTTTCCAACAAAGACTTATAGGCAGCTCGGTATCGAAAGGTCAGAAGTTTGGTCCCCATTTTATAGAATCTACAAGGTTAAATTAAACAAAAATCTGGGTGAATAATTAGACTCCAAATTTATCAAACTTAGTATCCAAAGAAAGGATTACGAGTCTATATTCAGATCAAATCAGTTTTATCAAAATTAGAACTCTATGTAGGGATTTATAGCTAAAACAAGGTGGAAGGGTCAGAATCTCAAAAGTTTTCTAGATTCAAATCGTTACGTCTAAACAAGAGATGTATCAATTGCAAGGCTTGAGCAATTCAAAGTTATCATATTCAAGGCAAAAGCAGAGATAGAATTGCATTAGAAAGATTGAAACACATACAATTTGAAGGATCATAACACTTGCACTATGAAAGATCAGAATACTTGCAATAAGAAAGATCAGAACACTTACAGGAGAAAAGATCAGGACACTTGCAATAGAAAGGACCGAAATACTTGCAATAGGAAGGATTAAAACACTTGCCTTTCGAAGATTTTGATCCGAATATCCGCCTTCTTCTACTTTTCCTCCGTCTCCTCTTCCTGTTTCGTTTTTTGCACCTATCTTCTTTTTCCTAGCCACAGCTGCCACAATCATAGTTGCAGCCACGATCGCAGTCGCAGCCACTGTCGCAGCCCCTTTCACTGCGCTACTTCCTTTCTCCCTTCTCTCGTTCCTTCTTTTCTTTCCCAAACACAACTACCGTAGCCACCGCCACTACCTCATCTACTGTAGCCATGCCGCCACTGCAATTGTAGCCACGGCCATAGCCTTGGTCACAGCTACAACCGTAGCCTCCTCTTCCCTCTCGTCTCTCTCTTCTTCTTCCTTTCCTTCTTTCTTTCCTAGATGCAACTGCTGCTACCATGGCCGCAGCCACCATAGTCGCAGCCTCTTCTTCCTCTCCTTCCCTTCTTCTTCTTCGCTTCTTCTCCTTCCTCCCCTTCTTTCCTAGCTGTAACTGCCGCAGCCCCCTTCTTTCCCTTCTCTTCTTCCTCTTGTCTCCCTCTTCTTCTTCCTTTCCTTCTTTCATTCCCAGCTGTAACTACTGCTGCCACAGCCGCAGCCACCATAGTCGCAGCCTCTTCTTCCTCTCCTTCCCTTCTTCTTCTTCGCTTCTTCTCCTTCCTCCCCTTCTTTCCTAGCTGTAACTGCCGCAGCCCCCTTCTTTCCCTTCTCTTCTTCCTCTCATCTCCCTCTTCTTCTTCCTTTCTTTCTTTCTTTCCCAGCTGCAACTGCTGCTGCCACGGCCGCAGCCACCACAATCGCAGCCACTTCTTCCTCCCCTGCTCTTCTTCCTCTCCTGCTCTTCTTCTTCTTCTCTTCTTCTCCTTCCTCCCCTTCTTTCCCAGCTGCAACTGCCGCAGCCCCCTTCTTTCCATTCTTTTCTTCCTCTCTTCCCTTCTCCCTTCCTCTTCTTCTTTCCCTGCCACAGTTGCAGCTGCCACAGCCGCAACCATAGCTCCCCTTCCTCTCTTCTTCTTCACCTTCTTTTCTTCCTCTCCTTCTTATCTTCTAGCTACAGCTGCAGCTGCCACCGCTGCAACTGCAGCCCCTTCTTCTTTCCCTTCTCTTCTTCTCCTCTTCTTCCCTTTTCCTCCCTGATGCACAGTGCCTCCTCTCCTCTGTTTCCTCCTACAAGAAACAGAGGTGCCGCAGCCACCTCCTCCCTCCTCTTCTTTTTCCCTTCTCCTCCCCGACGCCACACACATCCTCTCCTTTGTTTCCTCCTAAGGGAAATAGAGGTGTTGTAGCCCTAGCTGCTGCCACCTCTCTCTCCGCTCCCTCTTACCTCTCTTCTCCTTCTTCTTCTTCTTCTTCTTTTCTTCTATTCTTTCTCTTCTTCTTCTCTTATTCTCCTCTTCTTCCCTTCTCCTTCCCAACTCCCCATACCTCCTCGCTGCAGCCCTTGCCGTAGCCACTCTCCTCTTTTCTTCTTCTCCCCCTTCCCTTTCTTCTCCCTCTTCTTCTTCTTCTCTTCTTCTCCTCTTCTTCTTCTTCTTCCCTTCTTCTCCTCTTCTTCCCTTTTCTCTACTTCTCTTCTTCTCCCTAACGCCCCACAGCTCCTCTCTCTGTTTCCAATGGAAACAGAGTGCGTGGGAGGCGGTGGGATAAGAATGCTATTTCCCTTTTCTCGGTTTTTTCTTTTCTCTTTTTTTTTTTGCAACTTAACAGTTTAGTCCTTGAAATTTCTATATTTACATAGAGGTTCTCCAATTTACAAATACATGCATGAATTTTAGAAATGAAGGATATTACAGTGGCTCCACCGATCTAGGTGATGGCACTGCTAGTGGCTCAATCTCCGAGACACACTGTCTAAGATTGTGTCAGGCGGTAGTACCGCCAGACTAGGCAGGTACCGCCTAGACACAGTCTCCCAAACTATGTCAAGCGGTGGTACCGCCTAGTGTTAGTGCTGCAGGTGGTGGTACCACTAGTACCCTAAAAACCAAAGATAAGACACTTTTAGGCTCTAAGTTTGAATCCATTTGGGGCCTATAAATACCCCGCTCATCCCTGCTCTGCAAAGACATCAAATGAGAGAAAAGAAAGAAAAACACTATTGTAATCTCGTGAGAACTCCTCTCAAGCTCAAGTGTTGGTGAAGTTTAAGAGAGGAGGTAATGGGGGTGTAAAGGTTCTCTCTTGAACTTGTCAAATGGAGAATATAGTTGTAAGGGTAGATGGTCTTTGCCCATTGAAGGAAAATAATTAGTAAATGTCGGTGGCCTCAACGAAAGAGGAAATGGGAGTGGATGTAGGTCACGACGACCGAACGATTCTAAAACTCGGTTTGTATTTCTATTATTGCCATTTACTTACTTTGCAACTACTTTACTTCCTCAATACTATAGCTACACACTATAATGAACATTTTCAAAGTTAAGCATTTCCAATATCAATTTTTATCGAAACGAAGATTTTCAGTATCGACGTGATTTTTATTGTAAGCACTAATTCACCCCCCTCTCTTAGTGCCGACTCAATCATAACAGGCCCAACAATCGATTCTTCTTTAATTGTTTTACCATTTCATAGTCGTAGTTAATCCTACATCACTTTTCTTACCACGTGGTTTAGATCATTAATTCATCAATTGATTTCATCATCAAAATTTAAGATTCAACGCGAGTATCAGGCCAAAAGGATCGAACATTGCACTAAGAAAATCGGATGTTGTAGGAGGTCAACATACCAATAGTCGGGCAATATGTTGAAGGAGAGGATAATGTGTTGAAGGTTCAAACGAAGCGCCGGATGAACTAATGATATATTGGATAACATAGTATTCATGTTTGTAATTGGTCGTACTGTGATTGAAGTAGGTTAGGTCGTAATTGAGTTGGTTTTAGGTGTAACTATGCCAACTCAATTAAGGGGCTCATTGGGCCTAATCTAGGGCTAAGTTGGGCTCATTGGGATGCTCACTTAGTGACCTAAAGTTGGGTCAGGTGGTGGCACTACTATAATAGGCAATAGAACCACCTATGAGCTAGAAAAGTATGAAATGTACTTCTTTTATAAGACCCAGCAATGGTACCAATAGTGTTAGGCGGTGGTACCACCTAAATACAATCTCCTAAATTATGTCAGGCAACGGTACCACCTAGTATCAGTGCTGTAGGTGGTGGTTGTTGAATCTCGGATATTGATGATGAAACTAATTGATAAGTGTTTATGATTTGATCTGCATTTTGAATGATGCAGGAAGCTTCAATCAGGATGAGATAATTAAAGCAGGAAGAATCATGTTGTATCGGTGAGAAACATGTCAGAAGATTGGACGTCGAGCCGGAGGATCGATTGACGTATTGATAGAAGGCTTTGGGTCATGGGTTTGGGCATCGGGCCAAAAAGAGCAGATAATGTGCCAAGGATATCGGAGTTGTAGAGGTCAACTGGCCGATTGGGTAATAGGCCGCAAGAGAGGAAGATGCGCTGAAGAATCGGACGAAGCGTCGATGGACCAATAACATGCTGGACAACATGTTTCATGCTTAGTAATAATTGTCGAGATCGAAGTGTATTTTTATATATATAGGATTAACTATGATAGCAAGGCATAAAGCAAAATGAAGTCCCGGAGTCAAGAACATAATTTCATTAGGAGGTCAAGAGTTCGTCGGAAGTCCAGACGTTCGTCGGAAGTTCTGCCGAGAAGTCTAGGAGCTTGGCAAAGAAGCTTATCGGAACTTGCCAAGAAGATCATCGTGAAGTCCAGGAGCTTGCCGGGAGTCCGCTGGAACATTGCCAAGAGATCATCAGAAGTTTGCCGGAAGATCGCCGAAAGCTCGCCGGAAGTTACTAAGACTAACTGAATTTGATTTGCTTAGAATATATCTTAAGAATCATAGTTAGCACATAATTAGAGTGTGATTTGGGAGGTAATCCTATCAACACTGTTAGGGGCCAACTGGGCCCGAAGTTGAGATGGTTTGGGCTAGATTTGAGGCCCAACCAGGATGCTAAAAGCCTGGCCGATGGTGGCACCACCTAGGGAACATCGCCCTAGGAATTCTAGGCGATGGTACCGCCTAAACTGGGCGGTGCTACTGCCTAGTGGCAGAGTGCCAGGCGGTGGTACTACCCCTATCAAGCGGTGGTACCGCGTGGTGTAGTGTTAGTGTCAAACTGACTCTAGCGATTGTACCGCCCAACACAAGCGATGGTACTGGTGGTACCGCCCATACCCAGGAAACCCAGGAATCCTAGGATGAATCAACTTGAGGCCTATAAATATCCATCTCATCCCTGGTTAAAAAGTACAAGCACAGAGAGTTTTAAAGTGAGAAAAACTGTGGAAATTACTTGAGAAATCCCTCCTCTAGCTTCAACATAGAGTTCTATTTAGAGAGGAGTGTGTGTGCTTGTAAAGGTTGACTCCTAAACCTGTGAAAATAAGAAGAGGGGTGTAAGAAGGAGGTTGATCTTCTCCTATTAAAGGACGATCGATAGTGGAAGCCGGTTGCCTCGACGAAAGAGGAATCGATGGAGTGGTTGTAGGTCAGGACGACCGAACCACTATAAAAATCTAGTTTGTGTTTTATTTGTGCAATTTATTTTAACTACAAATCTCCTTACTTACTTTACATCCACTATGCTCTTCCATGTACTTTCAAAGTTATTACGTTTACGAAACGGTTTTTCGTCAGAATCAGTTTTAATCGAAACAATGATGTTTTCAAGACGTGATTTTACCGTTTCACTAATTCACCCCCCCTCTTAGTGCCAACCCCTTTCCTAACAATTGGTATCAAAGCCTCGTTTTCTCATTTGCATTAACACCTAAAGAGAAATGGTTCTTTTCGGCTTTCAAGAGGGTCACTCTCTCATTAATCATCCCTTTTTCAATGGGATGGACTACACATATTGGAAAACTCGAATGAGAGTTTTCTTACTTTCTTTGGATTTGAACTTATGGAATATTGTCGAATCCGATTTTCAAAGGTCTTCTCTTCTAATGAACCATTGGAATGATTTGGAGAAGAAGACTTTTTCCTTAAATGCTAGAGCTATGAACGCTCTATTTTGGGCTTTAGATAAAACTGAGTTTAACTGTGTTTCTACTTGCGAAATAGCTTTTGATATTTGGCACACTCTTGAAATCACACACGAAGGCACAAGTAGGGTTAAGGATTCAAAAGTTAATTTTTTAATACATGATTTTGAACTATTTCATAGAAACCAAGCGAAACCATTGGAGACATGTATTCCCGTTTTACGGATGTCGTCAATGGCTTAAAAGCACTTTATAGAAGTTTCTCAGATTTTGAATTTATAAACAAAATTTTACGTTCTCTTAATAAGAGTTGGGATCCAAAAGTAACGGCAATGCAAGAGGCTAAAAACCTAAACAACCCACCACTTGAAAAACTAATTGGGTCTTTAATGACCTAAGAAATAACTAATGTGGCACAAAACAAACTTGAGAATAACCTTCCAAAGAACAGGAAGGATTTTAGACTTAGAACAATTGAAGATCAGTCGAGCATAAGCTCAAGCGATGGTGAACTTGAATTCATCACTATGAAATTCAAAAGGTTCATGAAACAAGAATTAAAGAACAAAAATAAACATAAAAGGAATGTAACTACTTGCTTTGAATGCAAGAAGAAGGAAGCAATCTTGGACGAATCAAGCTCATTTGAAGACGAGAGGAAAATCAACAAAGGCGAGGTGGCAAACTACGCCTTAACGGCTTTCGACAATGAGGTAATCAAAATGCCCTTAATTTACTTTGAAATTACTTAATACTTTTCATGAATTATTTTTAATTTAGTTAAGAAAATTAAATATTTTTTTTGAATTGCATGTTTAATGAAAATGTAAAAATAAAATTGGATCATGCTTACCTTTCTAGTGATTTTTGAAAACTGCATGTTTTATGATAAATAAACAAAATGATTTTGATTGAAAATACTTTATGAAATCATACTATATGAGTTTAAGAAGCAATAATGTATATCTTGATGA
>LVTN01002109.1:19684-34467 GCA_001649415.1 Musa itinerans | reverse complement strand
CTCTAAATCTTGGTTTGCATTTACTTTGAGCATTTTATCCTTACTGCAAACCTCCTCTATAGCTTACTGCATTCTGCGCTTTTACGATCAAGCTTCTAAGTTCAGTGCTTTCCGAATCTGCATTTAGACATAAACCGGTTTTATCGTACGAACGTCGTATTTCAGTTTACGCTTACATTCTGATTTCTATCATAACTGCAAACTGCCTTCATAGATTTACTTTAACATCATCTCGCTTAATCTTAAGTTAAAGTAATCTTAGAATCAGCTTTTACACCGAAATCATCTTTATCGTACGAACGAAGTTTTAATCGTCGAAAGATTTCCGCTACTTTAATTCACCCCCCCCTCTTAGTGCTCTTGATCCTAACACACTTTACTTGTAGTTGGGGCAGTTTTCCCTTCTTTTGAGGTTTAGGCTTCCTCTTAAGAAAGATAGAGTACAGAGTGACTTGGCACTGTTCCTGTTCGAGTTGAGGAGTCAAAAGAATAGGTATATACAGCAGCAGAATGAGAATGTCCTGCTCCTGTTCGAGTTGAAGTTGATGATTGTGTTGTCGATGAGAGAGGTACCTGTGTGAAGCATCTATTTCCTATGTTGTCTTTACTTACGGGAAAGAAAGAAAGAAAGAAATCCAGTTCTCTGTAGGCAGGCAAGGGAGCTAAGGGATTCTAGCCTATCTTATGTGTTTAGTAAGAATCTCAGTAGTAGCCCTGTTTCAAAAGAAGTGTAGCGGAGTGGTTGCTTGTCTCCTTATTCCTATTATTATCATAAAGAAGAAGCGAAATGTTCTTGTTTCATCCCGGTAGTCTAGTTCAGCGTATAGAGAAGCTCTTGGGGTGCGAGTGAAGTCTACGAGCTCAGTTCTTTGCTTTCCCTTTGTTGGCTACGAGAGAGTTGTCAACTCGAGAATCAGTTGAATTCCCTGTTGAATCAGTATTTGTTGCCAGACTTATACAGGGAATAGTTGACAGTTCCCAGTTCTTTACCGCTACGTGAGCTTGGTATAGGTGACTCTTAATCCGGTGTTCCAGTGAGAGTGAGAAAGTAAGGTGTTGGTGCTGTAGCTCTAAGTCTACTCGGGATTAAACTATTAGTTGCTTGTCGGCTTGGCTGTTGGCGAGACCAGAGAGGAAACTATGCCCAGTGAGGATATAAGGTTATGACCAATCCTTCGGCATGAGGATTAGTAGTTGCTTGGCGATACTACTATTTCATTGTCTCCCTTGCCTACCTCTCTTAATGATTCTATTATGATACCCCTCTTGCTCTCATCTCATCTAACTCCATTTCTTTGATACCTTCATTCTGATCCTATACCTTTTCATACCTCCGGCACCTGAGTGTCGACAAGCAACTACATAAGGCACGGTAGAGTGAGCTATAAATAAGGAAAACAGAAATAAAGAATACAGAAGGTTACTAACTACCAGTAGAAAAGGAAGAGACAAGCAACATAGTAAGTAGACAAAGACAGACAAGTACTAAAGAATTGAACTCGAGTGTTGTCGATGAGAGAGGTACCTGTGTGAAGCATCTATTTCCTATGTTGTCTTTACTTACGGGAAAGAAAGAAAGAAAGAAATCCAGTTCTCTGTAGGCAGGCAAGGGAGCTAAGGGATTCTAGCCTATCTTATGTGTTTAGTAAGAATCTCAGTAGTAGCCCTGTTTCAAAAGAAGTGTAGCGGAGTGGTTGCTTGTCTCCTTATTCCTATTATTATCATAAAGAAGAAGCGAAATGTTCTTGTTTCATCCCGGTAGTCTAGTTCAGCTAATAGAGAAGCTCTTGGGGTGCGAGTGAAGTCTACGAGCTCAGTTCTTTGCTTTCCCTTTGTTGGCTACGAGAGAGTTGTCAACTCGAGAATCAGTTGAATTCCCTGTTGAATCAGTATTTGTTGCCAGACTTATACAGGGAATAGTTGACAGTTCCCAGTTCTTTACCGCTACGTGAGCTTGGTATAGGTGACTCTTAATCCGGTGTTCCAGTGAGAGTGAGAAAGTAAGGTGTTGGTGCTGTAGCTCTAAGTCTACTCGGGATTAAACTATTAGTTGCTTGTCGGCTTGGCTGTTGGCGAGACCAGAGAGGAAACTATGCCCAGTGAGGATATAAGGTTATGACCAATCCTTCGGCATGAGGATTAGTAGTTGCTTGGCGATACTACTATTTCATTGTCTCCCTTGCCTACCTCTCTTAATGATTCTATTATGATACCCCTCTTGCTCTCATCTCATCTAACTCCATTTCTTTGATACCTTCATTCTGATCCTATACCTTTTCATACCTCCGGCACCTGAGTGTCGACAAGCAACTACATAAGGCACGGTAGAGTGAGCTATAAATAAGGAAAATAGAAATAAAGAATACAGAAGGTTACTAACTACCAGTAGAAAAGGAAGAGACAAGCAACATAGTAAGTAGACAAAGACAGACAAGTACTAAAGAATTGAACTCGAAGCTAGAAGAAACTGAATGAGGGGCTAGGTATGGTCTAATAGATGAAGGTAACTAGCCTAGTACGTGCTCTTTCTTGAAAGTATGTAATTTCTGAATGGAATTTCGTTGCGAGCCCATCTATGAGTGCCTACTTACCCGATTGATGGGTTTAATCCGCTCGTGTGCTCCTTGGAGTTTGGAGGCTAGAGTCTGAGACCAAGCAACTGAAACAAGAACAGGAACTGAAACATCATTTGGACTTGCAACTGAAACAAGAACAGGAACTGGTTATTCTGCTGCTGACAAGTGCCCAGCCCAATTGAGTAGACTAAAAAGCACCCGATACTCTAGCTAGAAGATACCTCGCTTCAAAAGCAAGTAAGAGAATCCGCATCAGCTCGAGTTGATGTCTACTTAACTCACACAGCTTCTGATCTTGGATACTTAGACACTCAAACGTCACTTTATGATTCTGAACCGACAACACCTTCTCTTGCAACAACAGTTGGACCAATAGGTAGAACTCACTAACGCAACACTCGAACCTGTGCAGGAGCAAGCCAATCAATAACTTGCTCTATACTTAAAAGTACTCAATCAGGCAAAGGTCAAGCGCCAAGAACAGAACTTGCAGACAATGAAACAAGAACTCCCCTTTCTGAACCTTAACCTTATCCTTATAGCTAAGCCTACGAGATCATAAGCCGGATTAGTAGAAAGTGGAGCTCCAGAATAATCTGAATAATAATTAGCACCCAAAGAAACTGGACTTGTGAAACCGACAGCACTCGAAACAAGACTCCACTTGAATAACCGACATTTCCACAACTTTCTCTTTAGCCTATATACTAACTCTCGACGAAAACAGAATGAGTCAACTAATAATTCAACAACTCTCACTGACGCCTTAGCTGAATACAGGAACTCACCGGGTGCAACTGATTGACTTATCGCTTAAAGGCAAGTAAGTAAGTCTTCCCCTACCTCTCCTCGAAGTGAAGCTCGAACTGCTCAGATCCTAGAACAGGACTGGAACTTGTTTCTTTACTTGCTGGTTCAGCTACATACTCTTTACTCTTCTATTAGCGAAATGGAACTCAAAAAATCACTAGCCTCGCAAACAGGAATTCCCTCTCTAGCACACAACACTGGCACAGCTTCTAAATAGGATTCAACTAGAACCAGGGACTGGAACTGGACATTCTCTTTCTGCTGCTGCTTTTCCCTTTACCTCTTCTTGGGCATGATCCTCGACTTCCGCTTCCTCCCCCGATCCTGCTCTATCTTCTTCTCTGGTTGACAAAACAATACAACTTATGATTCTCTTGGCACTGCTGACTATTGAACTCCACTTGATGATTCTTACTTAGATACAAGCAACACAATCACCAAACCTAGACTTAACAAGAAAAGCGTCTTCTCCTGTTTATTCTACTCCATCTTTCTACTGGAACTCATAACTTGCACTTGTTGAACGTCTTGCACCAGAAAACAGGACAGCACAATAATCTTTCTTCTTAGGCGAGGAAAACAGGACAGCATAGGAATCTTTCTTTCTATCGCATAAGCAAACAGTAATTGCACTTGCACGTTAATGGACCTCTTCCTAGGTAGGTGTACCATCTTATACGTTTTAGACTTTAACTGACACTCTAGCAACTGAGTCTGGGCCTGGACTAGAGCTGGACCTGGCAAGACAGTTCGAATGCCTACCGGAGTGCTTAAGGTAAGACTTGGTTTTCAAGTTAGGAGCTACACCGATATCTTATAGAAAAAGGTCAGAAACAGGATGCTTAGCCGGGAGTTTGTAGTAGTTTGCTTGTTGGGATTTCTAGTCTAACAGTAACAGGCCTGGCCCGTTTGCACTTGCTCTTGTTCTTGCTCCGGCAAACAACACTCTCCTTTCTGCTTAGACATCGGATTCTCTTTCTACTGCTTTTGCTTTAACTGTGACACTTCTCTCACTTCTGATCTCGTTGACTTCACTCGCACCCTGACTTGACTCTCTGAATCGTTTGCAGCTGAGATTCCTTTAGCTTTAAGCGCGGAGGAAAACAAACAGTTAAGTTAATTGAATTGATGGTGATCTCGATCTGGCATCTGATCCAACTCTACCTACTACTCTAGACTATCAGATTGCCCCAACTCGTATACCCTTAACATAAAGCAAGCCTTTCACTCCAGGTAGTAGGAATCCCTTGGGGGGCGAGTGGAGTCTAGGAGTAAACGATGAGTTCTTTCCTCTTTACCTAAACTCCGATACATCTAGTTTCACCGAAGAGTTGTGGCAAGAAGAAGAATCTAGTCTAGTTCAACTGTTCATCGGGAGCTCCATTAAGTATATAGTAGAATAGTCCCATTAAGTATATAGTAGAATAGTAAGAAGCAGACAAGTAACTACTAAACAAGCGAAGCGGCGTATACTGTTGCGCGTTAGTCTAGTGGTGTTCATGGCGTTAGTATGAGTTCCTTATTTCAGCTAACGCTTACTTTCCGCTTTCCTGGGTGGGTGCCTGTGCCTCAATCCAATTCCGGTTCTTTCAGAGAGAGAGAGTTCTTCTTGTTCTTTCGCCGTAGTGACTTGTATGTCTGCTTGTCGGCTTGGCTATTTTCCTTTGCCGACCTCTCCTAAACTTTTAGTGTTGAACCGGCAACCCAGTTCATAGTAGCAACTTGCCTTGGCACCGAGTCTTCGACGTTACTTGTTCCGGTTCGCGCACCACGTCTTGATCCGAGGGAAAATAGTTCTCAACTGCCCCCCCCCCCTTACGTGCAACTCAAACATTAATTTATTACTCTGGTCGACAACACCATATCTTGCAGCTGACTTATTACGTGTAGAAGGAGAATGAAACTGATCTACTTGCAGCTGACTTATTACTTGTAGAAGCAGAATTCAATTGATCTATTAATGGAACGGAAGCTATAATTCTCTTAGGAATGCACCAACACCGAGAGATTTGCCTCTAACAACGGATTCTGTTGCTTCAGATCAGGCCTCTAATCAAGCATCTTCTCGAGTCGGGAAAGCCAACTCCTATCTCGTAGCCAAACACTTGAACTGCAGCTTTTTATGCTTCATCTGGGTATTCTTCTCCTGCTCCTGCTGACTCACTTCTGGTACTGGATTCCTTTACTCCAATAACGGCTTCTTCACCCGGAGACAAAGATTCAATGATTTCCTTCTGAAAAAGAAAGTAGAGAGTCAAGGCAAGGGCGACACCTAACTTGTTGTTCCAAAGTACTTAGCGGGCCAAAGCCAAAGAAAGAGTTTATGAAACTGGATCCCTAGACTAGACCCCTAGAGGAATTCCCTTCTTAGTAGCAGAATTGGTCACAGGAAATTCCATCTATCAAAAACGGCGGAAGTCCTCATCATCTTCTTTGCCGATCTTGCCTAGCTCGGTTTCGGCATCAACTAGTTCGTCTTCTGCCCTACCCTTTGCCGGTGGTTCCTAACCTGCCCCAACCTATTCTGCTTCGGAGGAAGATGACGTTGGCTCTAAAGGTTCATCAGCAGCTCCCTCAAACGGAGGACTTGCTCCGGACGGGACCGGTTTCAAGTGTTGTCGTATCAAGAAGCTCTGCGTCGGTCAAATATGAAGTTAGTGGGAAATCATCCAGAAAGAAACAAGTTGATTTAATATACAATTGGTAATCCTTTCAATAACACATTCTTTCACTGAAGTATAGTCTCTTTGCGTGCTTGGTTTCACCTTGAAGAGAGTCATCTCGGCTTTGCTTCTTAATACGATCAAGCATGAGATTAGCATTCGGCTTCTTCATAGGATGAAACAAGAACAGGAAACTCGTATTCAGTACTTAGTGCTCTTAAGAGTAAGATAGTCTGCCCTGAACTCGAAAGCGCCTGCATCCTCACTTTACGGAATATATCTTGCTCCTATGCTTGTGGAATGGAAATGGGACTCTCCCTATGGAATTTCATGGCTATACCTCTGATTCTTAAGATGATGAAAGGTAGGAATCAGTGTTTTGTTAAGAAGTTAAGCACCATATAGTGTGAAGCTCGGTAAATGCTTATTGTCTGTTCCAACTCAATAAGAAGCTGTAAACCCAACAAGCAACAAAGGAAGTCTGAATTTCATCAGCGCGAGTAGGGGCTCGGGTATGATTAGCAAGTTAGTGAGTTAATAGCTTTCCAAGTCGATGATCAATAGTAGGTCCGGTCTGAGACGATAGGATGATCAGCAGGTACTGAGACAGGGCCCATGCCGTTAGGGGGGGAATTGGAAGCAATGGTCGAAAGCCTGACATAGCATTGTCGTGGGTAGGTCTAAGGTCGGTCATGTAAACCTCTTTTTGATCGAAGAAGAAGAAGTGATCTGAGGAATAAGCAGAACTCAGTGCCAGCAATCGCGGTAAGACAGAGGCGTTATTAGTATTGATTGGGCACGTCTGTAGATGGCTTTTATCAAGTCCGACGTAAAGTCAAATCCGAGGGCGAAACCTAGGACAAGCGGTCTCAACTACTAAGCTGGAGCATTTAAAGTTGGGTCAGAGAGAATTGAAGGTGTAGTGGTGATATGCGTATATATCATAAAGAAGCCCAAAGGCAATAGCACTCTGCTGGCCTGACGCTAAGAGACAAAGGCTAGGGGAGCTCACTACTACAGTTAGAAGATATAGTAGTTCCGGTTTTCCTCTTACGTTTTCTACCTGAATTCTTTTCCTCTATTTTCTACCTTCATAACCATATAACTCACTGACGCCTAAACAAAGGACTTAGTTATAATTAGTTGCTTGCCCTTCTTACTTGAAACTATAACTCCGCGACTCATTTGTGGTATCTTTCCCTTCTTACTTGAAACTATTCCTCTTGTTCTTTTCACTCTCCTATGGCAACTCTACCTCTTCTCTTCTCTTGTGTTGCTTCAAAACAAGGGCATGGTGAAATCAAGTTACAGCTGATGTATCGGGTCGAGGATGTAAACCCATCTTTTCTACTCAATAAAGTAGATACATTATTCCTTCTTTTCTACTCGATCAAGTAGATACATTATTCCTTCTTTCCTTTGTGCCTAGACTATTATGTATTCTTACTTTAGAGTGTCATTCTTCTAGTTATTAGTTCCATTCTAACTTTTGCATTTCATGCGTAAGGAGTGTGGTACCCGTTTTATTGTAGATGGGTTAGTTATAGAGTAAGGATAAGTGGCTGGAGCATTCCTACAATCCTATTTCTTTTCTTTGCATTCAATCAATCCAATTTCTTTATTAGTGGAATCTTTATCTGTCTTTGCTGGCATGGCCCCGAGATGCTATATCAATAGAATCAACAGGAGATGTATCTTAAACGGGATAATCTTAATCCGTAGTTAATGTAAGAAAGGAAGCAAGCGCTAAGTGAATGAGTTGTTGTTGAAAGAGCTGTTTAGGAATCAGAATTAGCCTCGTGTGACAGGTGCTGAAGCAACAGAATCCCCTGGTCAAGTTCAATAGTCACAGTCCTCTCTCTATGACTTAGCAAGTACCCGCACTCATGAACTTTCTTCACCGACGACAGGACAATGAGTATAAGACCGCTTCTAAGTATTAGTTGTTAGATAGGAATAACTGCATTCGGATCCGCCAAGCAACTACTAATAAAGGCGCAGACAAGCAACTACATCTGTCCTGTCTTCAATTCCTTAATTGTACCCTTCCACTCTCAATTCAGAACTTTAGAGCGCCAATAGGGAGCTTGACTCTCGCATTCAGTACTTACCTTCTTTCTCACTTACCTTAACCTTAACCGCTAGTGGGTCAAGTCAAATAGCGATAGCACGCTTAGTCTAGTTGGGACAGTTGAGTATGAAGGAAAAGATTTGTACTTTGATACGACAACAATGCCAACTAATATAAGCTTCCAAAACTAGTATGGAATATGGAACTTTCCTTCCTGCTTCATAGCCAACACCTGTACTTGAAAACTTTATATTTTATTCCTTTCGACCGAGATACCCGCTTGCAGCCACAGATCCAACTCCAAATCCGGCTTCCGATCTTTCTCTCGTGGACTTAATTGGAACTACACTTTCCTTTCGAACAGAGACATCTTATCCTTCCTCTTCTGATCGAGTCGACTTTCATTGCCGCTCTGCTTACTTTATATTCTTACTATTATAGCCTTGAGCGCTCCGTTACCTAGGCTAAGAGCATTCTTCTTTTCTTGTTGGCTAAGCGCATTCTTCTTGTTGGCTAAGAGCATTCTTCTTTTCTTGTTGGCTAAACGCATTCTTCTTGTTAGCTAAGCACATTCTGATTTTTGTCTTGATATGACTATGACAACAAACAAGCAATAAGATAAGGGAGTTAATTGAGTATATAATTGGTAATCTTCAATTCCATTTTGACTTCTTGTTCAGTGTCTTTACTCACTTCTTTCTACGTTACTTTCAACTTGACGAGAAACAGGCCTTGTTACTTCTCTTGCAACAGGCAACTTTACTTTCCACTTCCACTTCTCCGGATTCTATCTTACCATACCTAGCTAAGGATTTTGTTTCTTCAGGAAAGCCTATAACTGGACCTGGAACTGGTTCTTCCGCTGAAGCTTCCGTATCGGGTGCTTGTGTTAAGCCACGCAAGTAGACCATTGCATTCGATTTTTGAATGAAAGGAAAGACAACTAGGTGCGGTAACTAAACTCAATTCTGAAAGGAAAGAGAACTAGGGCATTGAAGTTAAGGGCACCAGGTTGGGTAGTTGCCTGCTTCCATGAGACCCCTCTTACTCACTTTCATACTTCCTTTGGAGTTGCATTCTGACTTAAGCCCCGGTCCGGCTAAAAACATTATGATATTCTTTATTGAGAGAAAGGACAATAGGTTGGCTACCAATATCTATCATGCCTAGGAACAGCTTCACCCTAGGCTTTGAAGCGAGAAGGAAAGTTTCAAGTTCAAATACTGGTGTTGGCGATGATAGAGGCAAGGCAATTCTCTATTTCTGGTTTCATTCTATTACTACCGAGTTCGATTTTATAAGTTATTACTAGTTTCAGTTTCATCCCAATTGATAGCAGATGAGATTTTCCTAACTGTTTGAGGAAATCTCTCTACTCTGTGGAAGAAAATCCTCTAATCTGTTGAGGAAAATCCTCCCTTCTAACCTGTATAAATAGGAGGGAGACATATTAATGCAAATCAGTTTCTTCTGTAATTTTTTTCTCTGTCCCTTTTCTAAGAATGGTATTTTCAGTGTACCAAGCTCTTGGAGCCTGACGAAGTCCATAAATGACTTTTCAAAGTTTGCAAACATGTTGTGGATACTGAGGATGAGTGAAACCTAGAGGTTGTTGTATAAAAACATCTTCGATTAGAGACCCCTGTAAAAAGGCATTATTAACATCCAATTATCATAATTGCCAGCCTTTAGTGGTAGCTAGACTCAAGATAAGCCGGATTATAGTGGGTTTAACAACAGGATTAAACGTTTCAGTGAAATCAACTCCAAGTCGTTGATGAAACCCTTTGGCGACGAGGCGTGCCTTATATCGGGAAACAGAGTCATCTGGGTTTCGCTTAATTTGAAAGACCCACTTACACCCGATGCTGTTTTGTGAATGATGAAAGGGTTATGGAGGAGGGCATTATATTCCTCACACATGGCAGTACGCCAATGCGGAGATTTTTAGACTTGAGTGAATGTGGTGGGTTTAAAGGTGGGGAATGATGAATCCATGATAGTATGTAGGTTAAGGACTTGACGCGATTTGAAAATATCACTCTTAGAGCGTGTGGTCATAGGATGGTTGGAGACTACAGGATCGGGAGGTGATGTTGGTGGAATAAGCGGTTGAGGGTCAGTGGCACAAGCCGAGTCAAGTGGAGACACATCAGGAACACTTGGTCGAGAAGGAGGTAAAGAGAATAGTTGTGTTTCATTGAGGGTTACCCCATCAATTGGGGAAGAGGGGAGTGGAGTAGGAATGGAAGGAATGGGCAATTGCTGAATTGGAGTAGTATAGTGTGGATCAAGAGGGGAGGAACTAGATGATGGCATAGGAGACTCATCCGATTGGACCAGAGGTATACTCTAGTGAGATAGTAAAGTGGTCCGCATGGCAGGATAGTGAAGGTTTTGGAAAGGAAAGTTAGACTCAACAAAAACAACATGACGTGATATGAAGATTTTGTGAGTATGGAGATTATAGTAGTGGAAAGCATTATATTCAAGTGAGTAACCAATAAAGACACAAGGAGTAGATCGTGATGTTAACTTATAAGAGGTATAGGGACGTAACCAAGGATAATATAAACAACCGAACACTATGAGTTTACGAAGGTTAGGAGGTTTGTGAAATAGTGTGTTAAAGGGGGACTAGTATTATAGTACTGGTGTAGGCATTCGATTAATAAGGTAGACAGTAGTTTGAAAGGCTGCTGTCCAAAAAGTTGAAGGCATGGAAGCCTGATGTCGAAGTGTGAGCCTAATTTCTACTATATGCCGATGTTTGCGTTCGGCGGAGCTAACTAGTTGAGGAGTATGTGGGAGACTTGAGGTGTTGAATTCCACAAGTTAAGAGATAGGATGTCATGGCTTGATATTCACCGCCACCATCAGAGTAGACCGTTTTGATGGTAGACTGAAAATGGTTTTCGACCAACTTCGGGAAGGTGGGAAAGACGGTGGAAACGTCAGATTTATGGTGAAGAGGATATATCCATGTGTACTTAGTGAAGTGATATACAAAAATGACATAAAATCTGAACTTATCAAAAGATAAGATTGGAGCAGGACCCCAAACATCGGTATAAATAATTTCAAATGGTTTAAAGGAGGAAATTGAAGATGAGCCAAAAGGCTACCGATGACTCTTATTACTAAGACATGCATCACAATGCATCATAGAATTAGTGGATTTAAAAATAGGAAGAGAGTAACAAGAAAGTAATTTCTGCTGAATAAGGGACGAGGGATGACAAAGTCGACGATGCCACACATCAACTAGAGCCGCAATAGAAGAATGAATAGTGGGTTGGGTCATTTAGGAAGCTGACGGCCATTCGTAAATGTTGCCTCTATTCGGCCCTGGACCAAGGATGCCCCCGTGCTCAAGTCCTTAACAAGAAATGAATTAGGAAAAAATTTAATTGAAGTATTGTTATGTTTGCAAAATTGAGAAACAGAAATGAGGTTGCGTTTAATATGAGGGGCGCATAAAACATCATCGAGTGTAAATGTAGTAGAATCAGAGTTAAGCATTATAGAACCGGTATGGGTTATAGGAAGTCCTTTACCATCACCGATGATGATATCTTCATCGCCGTCATAGGGGTTATGAAGAGACAAATTCTGAAGATCAACGGTGATGTGATGAGCGGCACCAGAGTCGACAATCCAGTTAGACTGGCTAGTTGTCGGAGTAGTTAGGAGATTTGCCTGAGGCTAGTGTGATGGAGCAAGGAGGCGAGGACGAGACTGGCAAACTTTAGCGGAGTGTCCGATTTTGTCACACAGTTGGCAAATGACCCCTCTTTGATGGCTCGATAGGGCAGGGTGCCAAGATGGATGATTATTAGAGTTCCCACTTTGCGAGAAGTGATGACTAGGAGGATAAGAGGGGTGTTGCATGGGACTCAGAGGATCAAGATATGCATTAGCCAAACCTTTGGTGATGTTCGGAGGGTATCGAGTGCGCTTTCGTGTAGACTTGTGACTGACTTGAGCTGTGATAGTTGATCCAAGCAGTTTGTCTGCACGCTTCAAATATGTCTCATAGTCAGTCAGCTTGTCATAGAGTTCTTCAAAGGAGACTGGCGAGTCGCGTGCCCGAATTGCAGCAGCCAATTCCTTGTAGTCATTGTCGAGACCATTTAGGGTATGAATGACGATCTCTTCGTCATATAGGGAATGACCTATCAAAACTAAGTCATCGATGATAACCTTGATATTTTGTAGATAATTAGTGATAGTACTTCCCTCTTATTTTGTCACCATCAGCTTGGATAGAAGACTGAGCTTGCGAGTATGTGAATGATTTGCGAAGGTTGTTTGCAGTTTAGACCATGCATCGACAGCAATCAACAAATTATCACAGTTAGGGAAATCTCATCTGTAGGCGAGATAGAGCCCTCAGATTACTAGGGCTATTGCTTTGATACCATGTTAGAAAAGGGATAGAGAAAGAAATTACAGAATAAGTTGATTTGCATTAACATATCTCTCTCCTATTTATACAGGTTAGGAGGGAGGATTTCCCTCAATAGAGTAGAGAGATTTCCTCAAACAATTAGGAAAATCTCATCTGCTATCATGCCCCCACAAGATGGTGCTCCGATCAAGGAGACCAATCTTGGATCGATGCAATGTAAAAAGTTTATGAGCTAGAGTCTTCGTGAGTCGGCTAATTGATCAGTCATACGGACATGAGAAACATGAAGTTGACGGCGGACAACTTGATCGCACACAAAGTGGAAGTCGATAGCAATATGCTTCATATGAGAGTGGAACATCGGATTAGTGTACAGATAAGTAGCTCCGACATTATCACAATATATTATAAGAGTGGAATTGATGTTGAGTTCTTGGAGTAGATTGGTGATCCAATTGAGTTCTGTAGTGGTAGTGGCAATGGCACGGTATTCAACTTCAGTTGTAGGCCGTGCGACTGTCTTTTACTTCTTAGAACTCCAACTGATTGAATTAGCACCAAGGAAGATAATATACCCCGATGTAGATGTTTTATCATCAAGGTTGCCTTCCCAATCAGTATCGGCAAAGGCATGAAGATGAAGTGAAGAGTGTTTATGAAGAAAGAGACCATGATTAAGGGTCCCTTTAAGATATCGCAGAATTCTCTTGATCGCAGACCAATGCATAGTAGATGGTTGTTGCATAAACTATGATAATTTGTTAACTGCAAAGGAGATGTCTGGATGGATGTGAGAGCTAAGTACTGTAAAGAACCAACAACTTAGCGGTATTGAGTGGGTTCCGTAGTAGGACTTCCATCAGATAATTTGAGAGAACCACTAGTAAAGAGGGGGGTTGTAACCGCATTTGCATCCTGCATGTTTGTCTTTAATAACAAATCTTGAATGTACTTTCATTGTGATAAAAAGAGACCCGAAGAAGTGAAGGTAGCTTCGACGCCCAGAAAGTAGTTCAAGGGTTCTAGATCTTTAAGCAAGAATCGGTCCACCAAATGGGGTAATATGTTCCGAAACACAACCATTCTCTTTACCTCCTTCTCGACCAAGTGTTCCTGATGTTGAATCTTGGATTTTGATGATGAAACTAATCGATAAGTATTTATATTTTAATCTACGTTTTAAGTGACGTAGGATGCTTCGATCAGGATGAGACAATTAAAGCAGGAAGAATCAGGTTGGGCCGGAGGAACATGTCAGAAGATTAGACATCGGGCCGATGGATCGGTCGACGTATCGACAGAAGACTTCGGGTCGTGGATTCGGGCATCGGGCCAAGAAGAGCAGACATTGCGCCAAGGATATCGAAGTTGTGGAGTCAACTGGCCGATTGGGCAATAGGCCACAGGAGAGGATGATGTGCCGAAAAATCGGACGAAGCGTCGAGGGACCAATGACATGCCGGACAACATGATTATTGCTTAGTATTAATTTTCTAGATCGAAGTGTATTTTACATATGCAAGATTAACTATGATAGCAAGACATGAAGCAAAATGAAGTTCCGGAGTCAAGGACGCAATATCGTTGGGAGTTCGAGAGTTTGTCGGAAGTCCGTACATTCGTTGGAAGTTCTGGCGGAACCAGTCGAGAAGTCGCAGAGCTTGCCAAGAAGCTCGTCTGAACTCGCCAAGAAGATCGTCTTGAAGTCTAGGAGCTTGCTGGGAGTCCGCCGGAACATTGTCGAGAGATTGTCGGAAGTTTGCCGGAAGATCGTCGGAAGCTCGCTAAAAGAACCAAGACTTACGAACTTGTTTAGCTTAGAATATATCTTAGGAATCGTAATTAGCACGTAATTGGGCTTGGATTTGGGCCAACCCAATTAAGAGCTAGCTAAGCCCATGTAAGAACTATGTTAGGCCTAATAAGAAGCCCAAACAATGCCCCAAGAATTATCACCATCGTGGCATAGTCTTCGAGACTGTGTCAAGCGATGGTACCGCTAGTCTGGGCGATTGTACCGCCCTTGGCAGGGTGCCAGGCAGTGGTACCACCTAGCACTGGCTCCTAGGACGTGGTACCGCTAGACCTGGGCGATGGTACCACTCAGGGCAATGTCAGCGTCAGACTAACACTGGGCGGTGGTACTGCCCAACGCAAGCGGTGGTACTGCCCGTGCCCGGGGAACCCAGGATGGGAAAGATTTAGGCTCCAAGTTTGAATCAACTTGAAGCCTATAAATACCCCTCTCATCC
>LVTN01002107.1:23280-43279 GCA_001649415.1 Musa itinerans | reverse complement strand
TCACAGAAAATTCTTAATGGCCTAGAAATAGAATCCATGATTCTAAGCCCAGAAATGAAACTCTTAATCCATACACCATGTGAAGTAGCCTCAAAACAGGAAACAAACTCAGCTTCCATGATAGAAGTAGCAGCCAAGGTCTGCTTAGCGCTTCTCCAAGAAATAGCTCCACCGGCCATCATAAAAATATATCATGATGTTGATTTACGAGAATCAACACAACCGGCGAAGTCTGAATCTGAGTAACCAATCACATCCCCACAATAAATGCAATATCAGGTCTAGTACAGACCTGAGCATACATAAGGCTTCCTACGACAGAAGCATATGGGATGTTTTTCATTGATTCCCTTTCAAAGTTGTTCTTTGGGCATTGGTTCAAATTGAACCTATCACCTTTCACAATGGGAGCAACACTTGGTGAACAATCCTTCATCCGAAATCTTTCTAAAAGTTTATTGATATAGGTTTCTTGTGATAGACCTAAAATGCCTCGAGGTCTATCTCTATGGATCTTAATGCCAATGACATAAGATGCTTCACCCATATCCTTCATGTCAAAATTTTTAGAAAGAAATTGTTTCACCTCATGTAGCAAACCCTTATCGTTGGTTGCAAGCAAAATATCATCTACGTATAAAACAAGGAAACATATTTTACTCCCACTAACCTTCTGGTATATGCATTGATCCATGGGATTTTCAATAAATCCGAATGAAGAAATTACTTCATGAAATTTAAAATACCATTGGCGGGAGGCTTGTTTTAAGCCGTATATAGACTTCATAAGCTTGCAAACCAAGTATTCACTAACACTAGAGGAGAAACCTTCAGGTTGTTTCATATAAACCTCTTCCTCTAGATCTCCATTAAGAAATGTCATTTTCACATCCATTTGTTGCAATTCAAGGTCAAAATGAGCAACTAATGCCAAAATTATACGTAGAGAATCTTTCTTAGATACAGGAGAAAACGTCTTCGTATAATCGATTCCCTCCTTTTGAGTAAATCCCTTTGCAACAAGTCTTGCCTTGTATCTCTCAATGTTGCCTAACGAATCTTTCTTAGTTTTAAAGACCTATTTGCAACCAATAGCCTTTGCTTTATTAGGCAACTCTACAAGATCCCAAACTCCATTGCTCATCATGGAATTCATCTCTTCTTTCATGGCATCATGCCACAAATTTGACTTTTTGCAACTCATGGCTTGTGAAAATGTTTCAGGATCATTTTTGGCTCCAATATTATAATCAGATTCTTGTAGATATACAACATATTCACTAGGGATTGTTGATCTTTTATTTCTAATAGATCTTCTTAATGTTGTACCAATGGTTCCTTGAGGAACTTGTGGTTCAACTAGTTGTTCATGAGCTTGTTGTAATTCCTGAACTACTTGATCTATTAGAATACTATCAACAACTTGCGGAATTTCAATGATTGGTTGTTTAGCACTAGTTTGTACTTGAGGAGTGCTATGAACTATAACCAATCTATCATTTGATGTGGAAGGTTGAGATTCTATATGATAATGTGCGGAAACTATGTTCTTGAAATGATCGCTCCCACTAATCACATCATCCTCAAGAAATTTAGCGTTTCTTGATTCCACAATCCTAGTTGTGTGAGATGGACAATAGAACCTGTAACCTTTGGACCTTTCGGTATATCCAATGAAATACCCACTAATAGTCCTCGGGTCCAGTTTCTTCTCTTGTGGATTATATATCCTGACTTCAGACGGACATCCTCAAACGTGCATATGTCGCAAACTCGGTTTCCAACCTTTCCATAGTTCAAATGGTGTCTTTTGGACAGCCTTGGTTGGAACTCAGTTTAATATATACACAGCCGTCTTTAGTGCTTCAGTCCATAAGAACTTAGGAAGACTGGAGTTGCTAAGCATACTCCGCACCATGTCTAATAGTGTTCGGTTTTTTCTTTCTGCAACATCATTCTGGTCTGGAGAACCAGGCATAGTGTATTGGGCAATAATCCCATGTTCTTGAAGAAACTTAGCAAAAGGACCAGGTGCTTGTCCATTTTCAGTATATCTACCATAATATTCTCCAACCGTATCTGATCTCACAATTTTAATTTGCTTACCATTGGTTCTCAACTTCAGCCTTAAAAACTTTGAAGACATCCAATGCTTCATTTTTGTTATGAAGCAAATATATATACATATATCGTGAGTAATCATCTATAAAAGAGATGAAGTATTTCTGACCATGTATGTCCATGTCTGGACAACATATATCAATATGAATTATCTCTAATAAGTCTGAACTTCTATTAGCACCCTTTTTAGATTTATTGGTCTGCTTTCCCTTAATACAATCCACACAAGTCTTAAAATTAGTAAAATCAAGAGTACTAAGTACCCCATCTTTAACTAATCTTTTAATTCTCTCTATGGAGATATGTCCTAATCTCCGATGCCATAATATAGAGGAGTCCTCATTAATATTACATCTCTTAATACTAGCGTGAACATGCATTGAACTTTGAGTATTATCATTTTGTAATAAAATACGGTAAAGACCATCAAACAAAATACCATTCCCAACACAATCAGATTTATATAATAAACTAAATGATGTGTCTTGAAAATTAAAGAAATATCCAAATGGTACGAGTCTAAAAATAAAAATCAAGTTTCGTGAGAAACTTGGTACATAAAAAGTCTTTTCCAATTCTAAAACAAAGCTACTACTTAAAGTTAAAATGCAAGTTCCAATTGCCTCCACATGTGAGCTCATTTTATTGCCTGATAAGATGCTTTGCTCACTTCCTACCATGAGTTTGCAATATGGATTGTTGATCCAGAGTCAATCCACTAAGTGTTAATATTAACATTAACCATATTAGATTCATAGCACATGAGGTCAGTTTACCTTTCTTTTCAAGCCATTGTTGGAATTTCGTGCATTTCTTTTTCATATGTCCCTTCTTTTTACAAAAGAAACACTTTGCTTTTTCTTGATATCAACTTGAGGTGATATTTTACCTTTTCCCTGCTGATTATCTTTCTGATTGGCTTAATCGTTGTCAGTTTTTTATTCTTCTCGCGAGTGGTTACCAACAATGCACTCTCACCCAGCTCCATCACTAGCCTATCTTCTTCTTGAACACACATGGTCATTAATTCATTGATTGACCATTTGTCCTTATTTGTGTTGTATGAAATCTTAAAAGGCTCATACTATTGTGTAAGGGTGTTCAGAACGTAGTGCACTAGGAAGGATTCTGACATATCAACCTTGAGTTTCTTAAGTTGAGCAACAATGTCCCGCATTTGTATTATATGCTTACCCACATCTTTTATGCTGGTGAGTTTGAGGGATGGGAATTTCATTATTAGGGTGCTTGCTAGTGCATTTTCCGAAGTGATGAACTACTCGTCGATAGCTTGTAGCAAGTCTCGGACCTTCTCATGCTGGTCAACAAAACCACGTATACCAGCATTTATCTTCGTCTTCATAAACATCACGCTGAGCCGGTTAGATCGCTCCCATCGCTTTTATAGAGCAACCTTAGCTAGAGTGTTGGTATTGGTGATTGCAGATGGTTCGTCCTTCGTTATAGCATAATCAATATTCATTCACCTTAAATGGAGGAGAATCTTCTCCTTCCACACCGTATAGTTACCACCCCTAAGTTCGAGAATTTCATATCGGATATCAAAGAAAATAGTAGTTTGAGAAACTACATAAAACCCAAATTTGAGGTTTAATAGTCTAGATTGCATGTTTTACCAATGTAAAACATGTAAAAAAAAAAATGAATCTCATAACACCTATAGGCTAAATTTTTAATTCAAATAGATTCAAATAATTTTTATGATAAAACTATCAATTATGTACCAATTAATAATTCTTGTGGGTAAATTATAAAAATAATCTGATATTTTATCTTGATTAATTATGTAAATATAATAAAAATTCCTGTGGGATAACATTTAGTATATTAAGTATCATTAATCACAATATTATGTATAATTCCTTATGTGATCCTTATTTTAACTTTATATATAATTTTAATTAATTAAAGATGTTGTGACTAATCCCTAATTAATTAAGATTATATGGATCATTAGACATTTTTGAATATATATGTATATATATTTATATATAAAATTAACTCATAAGCATGAATTAATATAAATATAATAAAATATTCATACAAAATATGAGCATTTTACCAAAATAAATGTTTCATTTCACTAAAAATGCTAGAAATCTTATTTCCTCATGATTTTCAATAACAAAAGACATCAAAAGTTCTAAAAGGAAAACCAAATCAAGCTATATTCATGGTATAAAAAATGAAAAAAATTTCAAATTGTTTCATGTCAAGGCAGAGGTTAATTTTTGCTCAGGTACCAAAACGTAAGACAATTTATGACCTTAATTTGTTTCTAAAACACCAAAATAGAAATGCAAAGAACTAACATGGAAATTACATACCTCCTGCCATTGTCGTTGAGAATTTTGGCAATGGTTTCTCTTAGTATTTTGCAAGGTTCGCAATACCGTACCATACCAGTATTTCGACCTGGGCTCGGTACGGTACGGTGTACCGAGCGGTACATCAGGTGTACTGAGCACTGTAACAGTGCTACAGTGCTATCGCTACAGTGCTACTACTACAGTGCGCTGCTACTACAGTGCACTGTACTGCACTGCTACAGTCGAACCGGTATGTACCACCCGGTAGCGAGCGGTCCATGTACCGGTAGCCTGTCGGACTGGTACGTACCGCTTGTACCGGGCGGTACAGTTCGGTATTGCAGACCTTGGTATTTTGGCACTTCTTGATAGGTGAAGGTATTTTTAAGGTTTTAGGGTGTATCGTCTGTACCGTTGGTATGCCCTGGCATACCAACGGTTCATATTGGTATATACCGTACTGAGCAAAGCTCGGTAAGCCGATACAGACTGGTATTCAAAACCGCTTTGGACCACAATGAATGAAGAAATTTAATGATATTGAATGAAGAAATTTAATGTGAGAACAGTTACATAATAAATAAAGAAATTTAATGAGAATGGTTACATATATATCAGGTTGGTCAAGAAATCTTGACCAATTGTGTTCGGGACAAGCATATGCTTCCTTGCTTGGCCTCTTATGGTTGTCCCTCCAAAGCACACATTAGTCGCTAGGTATGATATCATTTAAACTACTAGCTATAAGCCCTGGCAGCATCAAGAAATTTAAAGCCCTTGCAGGTTGGTGTGGGTTAGTCTTAGCCCTATCTAACCTTGCTACCCCATATCAGCCCGACTTATTGCCAACTCTAAATATTAATATAGAAATAATAAGGGTGACACCCTGCTTGTAACCTAATCAAAATTTTTCTTTTTCTTTTTCCATTCACTAAGAAAGTAAAACTTTATAAACATGTGAGACATCGATCGAGTCAAACATATCTACTGCCATTTCTAGATGTGTTCATGCAATGGGCAAATAATTGGTTGTGATCAATGCACATTACTTCAGGAAAAAAAATCAGACCAACTTTTTTGTTCATATGAATTATGATGGATATGAAAGAGGACTAGAGGAGCATTGGGATAAAATTGCATGTCCATCTTATTCTTATGTTATACTGCTGCTTGGCATGTGAAAGAAATAACAATCTTAAGCAATGATGATTGGTGTCTTTTATAGCTCAAATTTGTGCTTCTTCTGTAAAGAAAGTTGATTCTCGATGTGCTATTTCTTATTTGTTTGACTTCCTAAACTCCTAGTATTTACTTTTGTCTTCCCTATCTGCTGGTGACAGAAAAGTAATTATATTGGTGACAGAAAAGAGTATTCTGCCTCGAGCATTAGTACAAATTTTTCATTCCTTGAAGGACTAGTGATAATATTTGATCTACCCAAGTTATGACTAGATCCAGTAACTTCAAAGACAAAATCTTAGGAACTTGTAGTATAAGTGCCACCAAGCTAAAATCATCTCACTGAGTGGTGAATATTTATATTATGTTTCCAAACACCATTTTTACATCAGTTTTGACAACCTAGTGGACCAATAAGATACTGAGATACTGATCAATTTACAGACCTGTATTGCCGGTATCATTGATAAATATAATAAAAAAAGAAATGAATGGTATATTGACTGGCACAGGTGGTATGGTCTTTTACTGATGCTTAGTCAACGGGTAAAAAACCATGCAGTCCAATATGGTATTTAGAATAACATTTGGATTGGTTTGAAATTTTACACCTACTGGTTTTCTATAACAGTTCTCCTGATATGACATCAGTTCAATTAAAATCATATAATAAACGAGTTGTTTCAAACAATATGACCAATTCAAGTCTTTTACTTGAATCAGCTTTTCAACCACCATATAATCAGAAACAGCATTCATTTAATTAGGTAAAACAAATTATTGCCCTACCTTTCTCTTGTTACATCCTCCCTCTTATTCGTAGGAAGAAAAAAAAGCTTAGCTGCTTGAGGCAATATTAGCTTTCCAATAGTCCACAACATTGTTTTAGTTAGACTAGGTGACAGTGGGGCCTCTTTTCTTCATTTTTGTGGCCTTTTCTTTAATTGTTGTCTTTACACCATTTCACCACTAAATCACTTTGGTGACCTGGACACATTGTTGAAATTGCTATTCTTGTATTATTCAACTTTTAAAAAATTAGTTTAGACTTATAATAATATGTTGATGTTGGGTGCATAATCTCCATCCATATATATATATATATATATATATATCATATTTTCTTTCTTCCATTTCAATCTTTAGCAGATATGGTTAGCAAAAAGAGATGGATTAATTTTTCTCAAAAAATTTGTTAGATTTATAGACTTGAGAGAGGTTAATTCCGATCATCCTTCTAAATTACATAGAATAAATCATTTGGTCAAATATAAGCTTAAATATTTGAGATGTTAGAATGCTTCACTTTATTACTATCACATAATTTCCTAATTTTTATCAAGTTAAATATTTAGTTAAATCGAGAACATGATCCCTGATCAATCTAAATTATTAAATATATTGGTAGAATCGATATAAAAAATATATTTACTATCGTGTTAATATGTAGTATAATGTATGAGTTTACGACCTCATCTAAATATTATTTCCTATAACTCCGTCAATTCATATCTCCTAAAATCTCTAATCTATTGTCAAGTCAAATAAGGTCAAGATCAAAGTCAAATTTATGTGGTCTAACCCATCAATTATATTGGTGGAGTCAATATAAAAATATATACACCATAATTTCATGTGTTGGATACTTTTATTATCTCATTCTAAAGCTCAACCTAAATTAGTATAACCCAACCTCTATCTAATTATATATATAGTATTATCTCTAGGATGCTTATCCTAACTTTGTGGAGTATATATTCCATCTAACTCAGGCTGGTATGATTACTGGTCATTTCAAATAAAAATCTTTGACATATAGAGAGTCATTGAAATTGCTACAACAAAATTTAAGAGTGTTTAGTGATGAGATAGACAGATTCTTTGAATCTGAAGTCAACCTTGGTCAGACCCATGATGGGAGTATGGAATGCAGCAGAGTCAAAGTTTCCTCAGTCCAATGCACACAAGTTTTTGGTAGAGATTAAGGTGGCTTTCCCATGACAAACACCAATCCATCTCCTCCCATGTAAGTGAGTCAATTAAGGATCTCCAAGTGTTCCAATGACCAGTTTGAGTAGGACTCAGGGATGCCAGGCTTCACATACTCCTAAACCTAATTGCCATCTCCAGTTTCTGCACCCTAAGTTTCCCAAAAGATGTGGTTTTGGTAGCACATGCCACCTTCTTGACTCACAAATGAGCTCTTCGATACTTTCTCCTTTGATGTCAATCAGGCAGGCAGCAGCAGAAGCTTGGAGGTCTTCTCCTACCTGCTGCAGTCTACTCCCAGAGAACATCCATTGGCAGAAGACATAACAATACTGTGTCATCACTGTGAAGGAGAAGTGTGGCATCTGCAATCTCCAATAAAGAAGGCAAGGAGTTGCAGCAAACCATTCCTATAATTTCATAGATGATGGTAACCAAGAACTAAGAGTCATCTAACTCATCATGTTTCGATATTTTGTCCTTTATTCCAACTTTTGTTGTATACGAGATACAAAAAAAGAAATCTCCAGGACATAATTAGAGATTCTCTTGACTTTTGTTTGGGTGGAATAAAACACATAAATGTGAAATGCATGAATCCGAAAGTGTCATGATTGGCAAGTATTTTTAGAGTTCTCATCTCGGATTTAGATTACTTGAAACATGAGCTTACTTGGAGGATAAGAAATTCAAATATGGAAAGCTCTTACTGATTAGGGTTTAGTTGCTTAATAAATATCCGAACAAGTTTATTTGGAGAATAAAAAATTTAAGTACATTCGGGACTTAGTTACATTATAAAAACACTATATATTTTGAAGTTATGAGGAAAGAGAGACATAAAGAATAAAATATGAGATACGAGAGTTTTTCATGGTATATATATATGAGATGACGTATGAATGATTATATATATATATATATATATATTACGAGTTACCAGTGGCAAGGAATTATCAATAGCATCAAGAAGGAACTGTCTGACATCCATCACAGAATCCCCTGGGCTTAGCTGAATTTTGTCACCGAAAGCAACATAAGAGACAGCATGAGGGCAGTAAGAAAAAAACAAATAATCTACTTTCATTCCTATTTGGTGTAAACCTAATAAACATTGCAAAGAGCAAAATTTTCAGGATTACAAGCCAGGTTGCATCTTTTAACAATCCTAAAGTAACATCAACCCTCATCAGTATGAGGTTAGCTGTGGTGCGCAATGCACACTATAATGTTCAATGCAGAAAAGTGGAGTGAACACGTCAGTCAGATATCCAATCACACAAAATCATAAAGAATTAAGTTCCAGAAGATAACAAATAAACTGCAGATATGTAACATGCATAAGGTAACTAAACATCCAATTATAGGCATTGCACAGTAACTGATCCTAATCAATTATCTAAACTGCAGAAAAGAATTTAGGATCTACGAAACCAATGTGCTGAGCATTTCAGTCTTCGCTACTGAAGCCATCTATATTCTTTTAGTAGTTCAATGTCCTACTACTTCAATCACAAAATTAAGAGAACAGAGATACTGCAAATTAAGCAAAGAATCACCCATATTAATCAGCAAATTTATCTTGGAAAGATCTGATGCTGAAACTAAAAAAATACAAGATTGCATTGTACAATAAAAACTGTTGAAACAAGGAACAAAAAACATGAATTTTACATAGATAAACCAGTGAAATATAAAAAGCTGCAGCAAACTGTAGCCACTAACCTAGAGGGACAAGTCAAAGACATTCTAGTCCTGCCAGTAGTCCCTGGAACAGGACCCATGTCGGTCACTTCAGCCCGTCTATGTGAAAGGGCTTCCATGACAAGGCCAACATGCTCATCATTAACCTGTAATATAAACTTACACATAATTCATATGCTCATTTGACAAAATAAATTGCACACTAAACAAAGTTGTTCTAGTGAGTACCTCAATCGTTACTTCTTCTATCCTTGGTTGGTTGTCTACTTCAATGGCACTAGTATGGTTGGTTGTCTACTATGTTTATGTACCCATTTTAGGTTCATGCATTCTCATGTCATTTTATTTTCTGAATCGATTTAAATAAATTTTGGATATACATATTTATTCAATATTCATGCATATTATTTTAGATAATATCTACTTTATTGATGAATAAAGTGGATAATAAGTCTAGTTCATGCATATCAGTTTATATCCAAAAATAATATGCATGAACCGTTAAATTCTCCTCATATTATTTATTTTATTCATGAATATTATTTTAAATATAAATTTAAAGTTTTGGCTCATCGTCTTGTTGGGAAATCTAGGGTACAAGATTACATGTGCAGCGAAAGAACAGAAAATAAAATCCCCAATATTTTCTAATAATATATTCGTTGTCGTGCAAAGATTTGTGTACAAAATCTACGACAAAGAAAACCACGTGTGTGTGAGATAGTTGTATTACCTAGGGAGATCGTATATCCCTGAATCCTTACAGATCTGTAGGAGTGGATGAAGGAGGTCAAGCGTCCTCCGCTCTAGAAGTGATCCACACAGTAGGACTGCAACAACGCTCCTCAAATCTCCAACTTTTAATGCAGTGACACTTTGCCTGAGTTGCTAACCAGTTTTCTGTGCCAGAAATCTTCTGTATTAGGCATTACTTACTAGTGCATTTTTAGTTTTAAAAAAGTAATTAGAAAGTAATTATTCTTGTTACAAATGCTATAATTTGGGAATTTAAATGCACAATGGATATGTTTCATATCAGACAGGTGTTAGAGCGACATCAAATGATGGAGTCACGTTGAGCAATAATATCAGATAATTTTGAGAAGTATTCTTATCTACTATATTGATTAGCATCATAAATAAAATGATATTAAGTCTTCCCTTTCATTGAGCAACAAGCTATATAATTGGTGTCACGAGATGAAGTATGGCGTCGAACGATAGAGTGGTGTCGAGCAACTGTTGACGCAACTTGGATTTTGACAAAAGAAATAATGAATTGTGGAAAAAAAAGAAGATAAAATTGGTAATTAAGGGATTGATTATTATTATTATTATTATTATATATATATATATATCTTTTCCTCTCCTTTTAGGCTTGATGATCATAATTACCGGAGCAAACATCGATTATACTCGTCGGTTGGATCGATAAGTCAATTGATTAGATCATAAACGTAATATTTTTTTTAAAAAAAATAATAAATTATATATTATATTATATTATAAATATAAAACATATGATAATATTATAATAACAATTTTCAAAATGGAGCAAATGTGTCAAAGAAAGGAAGGAACAAATATAATAGGATTTTAGTATTTTGAAGACTCAAATGACCAAACTAGTAAAGAGGAAAAAAAAGGCTTAGGTTTTGGAATCCTGAGGTGTTACTATAATATACACTTGACTTCCTTAAAGTTAATAGTGTATTGGGAAAAAAGAAAGAGTTTAGGTTTTCAGTTGAATTGTAGTTCCAACACACATTCAGGTATAGTAGAATTTACATGTATTATTTCTATCCAATGTAAAAAATATATGTATTTTTTTATTGGACACTCTTATCCATTTAAGTTGCTCAAAAAACCCAAATCATGGATTGCATTGGCACCCACTACAAGACAAACTGATTTGGATCAACAAGAGATCTTCATGGCATGAGCATACTATAAGAAAACTATTTAATTCAACTTGTGTTTGTAAATCATTATAATAGAAACACAATACAAACCGATGTGGAAACAAAATAACATACCTCCAGCCATTGTCGCCAAGAATTTCTGCAGAGATTTCTTTTTAAACTTTGGCACTTCTCGACTCTAAACTCTCGCTTTAGATGGTGTAGGAAACCCTTTCGCTTCAAAGAGATGATAGAGCCAAGGGACCAAAATCCTCATGTATATATAGATGTTCTCCCATCAAGAACATTTATCATCACCAACTCATAACGTTCAAGAATTAATTCAAATTTATAACGTTTGGACCATAATGAAGAACTTAATGATATTAAATATCTTATTTAATAATAACGATTTCATACATAATGAATAAAAAACTGAAATCATTTAAATGAAGAAATTCATGATAATGAATTATGAATCTTAATGAGAACGGTTACGTTATTATTAAATAAGATATTTAATAATAACCGTTACACATACGACACTGAGCTTACAAAAAGAGAAGACTTGCTTGAACCTCATCAACAGACTTTGGTTCTAATGCACTCATGGAAAGATTGAATCTGTATCATGACACACAATGTGTAGGAAGGAAACACTGTTACATGTCACATGAAGCAAGAAGGTTATTCCTCCTATACAGAGATCAACACAGCTTGTGGGATGTTGGTGTCTACTTGTGCTACATACAAAAGCTAACTTTAAAGAGCAAAGTTCATACATGTTACTTTCAAAGAAAGGGTGAGGTGAGGAGGAGGCCAGGATCTGTGCCAGTATCTGCACCATTCCCATCCCCGAGTACCCCGAAATAAGGCGCACAACTTTTGGAACTCGATAATGGTAGTAAAAGAATAAATGAGGCATCATTCTTTTTTTAACTTTTCCCCCTTTCCGCTCCCTCTTGCCTCTGATCTCATGCTGCAAACAATCTGCTCGTAAAATTTTGTATGCAGCTTTCTTGCATCAGTCCAAGTAAAAGAAAATAGAACATGAAATATGGTAGGAAGCGTTCTTCGCTGCAAATTTATAGATATCTCATCCATGTACAGCTGCTACCTCCACTTGAGGAATCAACAAAATTTCTTCGGCAAAGATTCATAAAGCCAAACTTATAGTGATTGGTTTCCTACCAAAGAGACGAGATCGGAACTGTAAGTTCACAGGTAACTTCAAATTTTAATCTAAAGAAATTTGAATGACCAAAATGATACATGTAGATATCTTGTTGCAATAAATACAAGAATCATTCCTGTACCGGCAAAAGGCAAAGGTGAACCACAGAGTAGTAATGTTTATAGTACTACTGTGAATATACATGGAGAAAACAAGATTCAGCAATTTGTGAAAATGTCCAGTAAGTTTGCCAAACTGCTTAAATATCTTTTTTAGCACAAGATACACAAGTTATTTCCTAGAAAACAATTTACCTTAATATCGGAGTCTTTTAAAGCTTCTAATGTTGCTTCAATCTCCATTTGCTTCATCAAAGTTGCTTGCAGCAGGACCTGAATGAAGAAAATGTGATTAAATCAAGTGACAAGGATATAACATAACAAATCAAGATTGACAAGGAAAACATGCATAAGGAAAACACAGTTTTATCAGATGGTACAAAAGTCAGTGATCTGAGCCTGGACCGATGAGAACTTGATCGAGTCAGTTAGCAGCTTTATAGCTCATATATCTCTGAGATTAAGATAGTGTATGTGCATTAAAAAGAAACAACAAGACAGATAGAGAAAAACGTCAAAAATAGACGACAAGGGTGACAAATCAGCTAATGAACCCACTAGTCATTTAATAGATCAAAGTTCTCATGTGATATGACATAATATCAAGCATCACCATGGATTCGATGTGAGCTTTCAACTTGCGCTAGTACGTGATCTAGAGCACTGGGAGTACCTAGTGACTTCATGAATCAACAAATCCATAAAATTAAAGCCCTCATTCAAAATGCTTAGACTGATGTGTGTAACCAAAATATATATCTGACTGAATCACTATAGATTATATGTGGTCATCTCACATGAGATAAAAGACTTACTTTATTTGTCTTGTGAATATCAAACTCGACACACTTTTATCCTGTCCATTGAATCAAGGATCATGTGCTCTTTTTCTCGAGGAATCTCTGCAGGCTTGTTGCTGAGCTCATTTAACATCAGCTCAAGCTTTTGAAGACGTTCCATGCAAGAAGTGACACAATCTTCCTTGAGAGCTTCCGTAGTTGAATTTTTATTGCATGCCAAGTCCAAGGCATTTGATAGATGAACATTCAACCTCCTATCCTGTCTAGACCATAAGATACGAAAGAAGGACAGCATTTTTATGAGAAATGCAACCAATGTTCTTGCAAAAGAGTCCAACTTTCCTTCTGTATCATCCTTGATGTTGTTGTGCTTACCAGCAATAGAGTTACCTGAAACCATCAAGGTAAAACAAATTTTGACTGATCAAACTATTACAAAGAAACAGGACTATGTTGACAAAAGGGACAATTAATATAAAGTTATAACTAAACCTTGGCAGAGGAGCAGCAAAGTTATATCTTTAATATGAGACAAAACTCTTAAAATTGTAGTTTGAGAGAACTAGAAGAAAAAGAGAATTGTATTCCCTTTTAGCAGCTTGAATGCCAAGAGAGACCATGCAAACATGACAGAATGGAACTGTTTAGAGAGATCTTGGACTCTTCCTAGATATGTTGTGGTTAAACTATTCTTTTCTCGCCGATAGAACCTGGACAATTACAACTTCAACTTGCCCAAACTTCTGTTAGTAAAATCCAGAGATGAACCACTTTTTTCCTGTGAACTTAGCCTTGAGCTTATGAATAAGAAATACATAAGCTACAGCCTACAGGAATTATGAAGAATGGGAAAAAAATATTGAGATCTTACTGCCTGTATAAATCTTTTATTTCAGGAGAATTTGCCTTAGATATTAAAGGATGAGAAATTGATTTAGATGAGACAATAAATGACCACCAAACACTACGTGAATTGATGGAATCAGATAAAATCTATTATTAGGTCATACAAAAAAGGAGCTATTGTAGCAAAACTTTAGATGTTGTCTCCGATACATCACCAATTTAATTTACCATGCAGTTCAAAAGTATAAGAAATCTATTGTGGGTACCAAAACAAAATTGCAACCTATCAAAGAAATACAAAAGGATTTCTTGACATTTCGGAAAAACAAATAATTGCAATCTTGATTCAGGCCATTGAGAGACAGAGCACATCAAAGTCATCATTGTTCTGTTTATTACCAGCAACAGGCTAGCCAATTGACTATCGTATTATTCCAACTTAAGCACTCTTATTTCCATAATGATGTCTGCAATATTAGCTTCTATTTCACAGAAAACTCAGATGAATATCTCCACAAGTGTCAAGAATTTTTGAATTATCAACTAGAACATATCCCGAGGATTAGAAGAAAATAGCTCTAAAGGCACAACTTATCAGGATCTTTGCAGTAATCTAAGTGATCATCTGACGAAAAGGGTAATCGAAGGATTTACAGGGATAAATCATCACAACTAATTAAAGAATAATGCAGTAGAGAAGATTAAAAGTCAATACCAAAGGAATGTGGGGCAGCAGTTGCAGAGGTGTAGTCAAGATCTTTTAATTCTTTGGATGCCTTCACAGCAAAACCAGATCCTCTTCTACCAATATCTACAACTTTATCAACAGTTGCAGAATGGTCATCACAGCTCTGATAAGGTGTAATGTCTGCTTCTCTGACCTGCCAATCCAACGATCGAAAAATGAGATGCAAAAAGTGTGTTTAGTAAGGGATTTGCACTATACAGTCATATTGTTGTTATTAGAACTCAGCCATTAAGAGACAATATTCTAAAGGAATTATGAAGTTCCTAAATCTGCAATGTTCAGGACAGGTAGACTGATTTAAGCCAGTGAAATATAAAACCTATAATAAGCATAGACTTTAAACTTTCAATGCAGATCAGATTTTTTTTTCTTTTTTTTTCTTTTTCTTGCTTTTATTCCCTTTTAGATGTGGAAGTTGGTAGACAAAATTGTAGGCACTTTCTTGTATTTGCAACAGCTCAATTATCCGTTGATCAGATCTTCCAAGGAGGAGCTTTGTTCTCTTTGTTTCTAATTGTTGGATGGATTGATAAGGAATTGATATAGCAATCTGAAGAAGTTAAAAGTCTCAATCTTTGAGCATAGATGACTTCTTCATAGGCCTATTCATCATTAATTAATAATACCATCTTCTGATACACCTGCTTGCAGATTCTGTTTTCCCTATTATGCAATTAAATTAGGCTGATAGTGCTTGGAACCATACAATCATGAGCATCGTCAAAGCATAACCTTGTATACTCAACATAAACTATGCAAAAAAGGAAAAATTAAAGTATGATGTATGATATTCATGTACTCCTTCGCTGAACATGAACAAAGATAATGTATCACAGGATTATCGGCATGCTTTGAGCTCACTTCTTTATAAATTGGAGACAGACGAGCATTATCAGCAGTCACTGGTATTACAGGAGAACAAAGATCATCAGCATCAGAAACTGATTCAGCTGCAGAAGTTTGACTAGTCCTTCGCTGCCATTAAAATAAGCACAGCAAATCTGAATATGAGAAAAAGATTATCTGTAAAATCAACTAGGGCTACAGGTTTAAGATTTTAAAAACTTGCCTTTGATGAGTGTAGTCTTACACAAGAATGGCCTATTTTTTCTCCATCAGATGTATGTCTGTTTTCCCTCGCAGATGTTGCGTCAATGCCTTGTACAAGCTACAGGTGAAAATGACAATACTAACTAGGTTGATAAAGACAGCCATTGACCATGGTTTGAGTAAAATTTACTGGATACTACCACTTCTCCAATTAGATATGAGATATATACCTTCAAAATAACTGGGTCATTCCATGGTCCTCTGTTAGATCTAAGACATCCTCTCTCATAATAGCATGTACATGAACCACCGAGGAATTCTGGCAATTGGCTGAATGTGCATATACATATGCATATTATTAATATGATGAATGAATAGTCACAAAGTAGCAAAAGGAGATTCATGATGCTATATGCCAGAGACATAAACACACAAACCTTGAGTCAATTGCCTCAAGAAGTCTACTCTGATATTTGGTTCCAAGAACCTGCACAAAAGTTCTAGACGTCATCCATAGAACCAAGAAACCAAGAATCACTGTATTTCTTCTATGGACGCTTTATCTTACATGTATCTTTGAAGTAGTTTTGGGATCAAGAAATCCTTTCACAGTATTCCAGAGAAGCTTAAAACCATGGCCAGCATTAACTACAAACATTTGATGTAGTGTCTGTACAAATAAGAAGTTAGAACACCTACATGCACTAACAGCCACATGAGAAGCATCTTAAACGTACCTCAGGATAATAATCACCATCAATTTTCTGCATATTGAGCAAAAGGTCCCTTGCTGTCTTGCTGAAATTCTTCAAGCCCTGTATTCATGATGTCAAACTTCGATACATGCTACTGACAGTTTGAAATAAATGATCAAACCCAGGATATAGCAGGGCAAAATCCAGCAATTGTTGATTATAAATTTTATACAATGTGTTTCTATGTGCATCATAATATGTTAATACAATATAAATAGGAGAGAAACAAGCAAAATACCACGCCTTGTACATCCAATATCGTGGTGGAGGAACCAATGTGTTTTTTGGCAGCAATAGAGCATGCAGGAAATTTCTCATTCAGGGCTCTCTCAAATTCTTGTACATGGTACTTCAAATAGCGCTCTACTGTAGTTACGTGCATAAGCTTATTTGGCTCAGCTTTCCCCAGTCTCTCAATGTAGACAGGCCTTCCCTCCTTGTCAACTCCATGATATCCTTGGGGATAATAGCGCAGAACTTCCTCCAGCTCTTCAAATTCAAAGTCCTACAATCAATGAATTAGAGCACTGTGGCATGTCAGATAACATCATTTAACAATGAATTTGGTTATATAAATAATAATATTCTCAGATATATGACCATGAATACTGCTGAAACAGACATTTGCACTTCATTGATAACTGCTAAATGCCGTACACCACTATAGATTAATGTGGACTACATGGATTGCAGAATACTGCAAGGGTAACCTTCAAGGCCGCTGATGATTTATGACAGTGCTCAACGATACATAAATTGAGGTAGATACTGAGAATCCCGTTTTTAGTTACTCTTTATGCATGTTCAATTTCTCAATCCAGGGGTGCTAAAACCAAAATCAGCCCCATATGTCACCAATCACAAGAAGTTCAAGTAACATATTTTTCTTCCATACATGCTTTCAGACAAAAACTAAAGTGCCACCATTTCTTGATTATTCAAGACACATCAGGCCACCTGATTCTCGATGTTACTTTTGTGCATGCTAAATTGCTACATAAAATTTAACAATGACTTTACCTCCAGAATTGTGTCCGTTCCAAATTCTTTTCTCCATTGAAGCATCTCAGCCCACATGTGGGTTGCTTTCTCAAAGTCAAATTTTCTAGCCTTGAGGAACCTGATCGAAGAAAAAAGTTTAGCAAACCCCAACTTAACCTAAGCATAAGACTTAAGTAATGAAATCTGGCCCAGTAGATGCTTGAGGTATTGGATTAAAAGGACCAGAAAATTTTTAAATCATTCTAACCTAAGCAATGTGTGATAGTCATCATGTTTATTAGGCAACAAGTCCTTGGCAATGAGTTGTTGCCGGAAGGAAGAGACAGCTTGCTCCTCTTCAGCATCTCTAACATCCTCGATTGGAACGGAAGGAACCCTGAAATCAACTCTCCTTCTCCCTCGTTTCTTCAAAGAGTGTGTAAATCTACTCGAAGCATTCAACGCTTTTTTCTTGAGAGATCCGATTCTCGTTTTCCTTCTCTCGTCCTCAGAGTTCTCCACATCAGATCTCCTTTCTTTTCTCTCCTCATAACTGTACGACCCTTCAAGGCCTTCTGCATGGTAGACTGCTAGTTGTAGCATTTCGGATGTAAGAAAAAGAACAATGAATTCAAAGTGTTCATTTCAGAGCCAACTATACAAGTATACCAACTACCTGACATTTCCTTCCGAGGCACAAGACCTTTTGCTAGGACCTCAAGATTCAAAAGAGACGAGCAGCCACTAGAACAAGGAACAAGAAACAAGGTTAATCCATGAACCCATTTACATTCTCTGAATCCAAAAGATTGAGAAAGGAAAGGATAAATATACCTGAACGAGGGATTCCAGAATGCAGCAGCACAGATGCATAGAACTCAGCGAAAGAAGGAGATCTCAACAACTGATAAAGACCAAAGAGAAAATCTTTATAATCAAACTGTCTTTCTGAATCATCTTTTCCAGATGACATCAAGTTGCCTTTTTTTAAAGCATCCACTTTTCAGCTTAACAGTATAAACCATCTTACGAGGGTGAATTCTAAATCTAATATGTACCAATAAAAACAAGGGAGATAACTGACAACTCTAAGTTTGCAGAACTAAATAAAGAAACGTAATTGTTACAAAAATAGGACTCGAAGGACCTGCATTGGTTCAATTGCTTTTAATTGATGGAAAGAGGCTTCGCCTCGATTCTACTAAAGGTTCGACCTTTTATTGAATCCCGTCGATAAAATCTCCTCTACGAGATGAAACCGCCCTTTAAAGATCCATTATTGAACACCCCTCACCTGAAACCGTTTCGAAAAGCTTCTCACAAAGATCGGAACAAACAGCCCGTCCGTCCGAACCAAGAAGCGCACTCCAATATCCAGTCTTGCAAGCCCCAACAAGGCGAACGCGATCGAACAATCAGAATCCAAACGCCAAGAAAAAAAGAAGGGAACCGAACCCGCGCCTGAGATCACCAAACCGACGAGGGCAACGCGAGACCTCTACCCCGTCCAACACCTCAGCCAGCGGCGATCTGAGCGCCGACGCCGGGACGAGAGAAGGAAAGAGAGATCGGTTTGGGAAACCGTGAGGAACTCTATATCTCAGAGAAATGACGAAGAATTCGGATCCCTTCGCCTCCTCCTCTCCCTCCTCTCCGCCTTCTTTGCCCTGGAGAATGGGTTTCGTCCGCCGTGGTCTTCTTTTCTTGGTTTGGAGAAGGAAAGAGAGAGCCGAGGATTCGAGGAAGCGGGTAAAAGTCGAGAGCTCGCTGGCTGTCGTCTTGCTGTTGCCAAAAATCAAACTATAAGTCCAAACTATTTAATTGAGTATGGACTTAAACCAAATCAAACACTTAGGTACTTAGGTTTTTCTTGTGATGTCACTTATGGTACCTCTTGTGGTGCGTCTGACTTCAAAGCTCAAGCTCTTATTTATAGTTCCAAGACGAGACAACAAGTCTGATTTTCCCGATGTGGGACTATGAGACTTGCCAAACTAACAAATCTCCACCTGTCCCAACAAAACTTGCTCCACCTTCTTCAGAAAAGCTCCAACGGACAATCACCAACAATGAACACCAACCAAGTCCAAGCACTGCTTGAACTTGTAAACCGGAAGAGGCTTCGTAAACATATCAGTTGGATTGTTCTTCGTATGAATTTTCTGAACAAGGACTTTTCCCTCAGCAATGATATCCCGAATAAAATGAAACTTCACATCGATGTGTTTCGTCCTCTCATGATACATCTGGTCTTTAGTCAAATGAATAGCACTTTGACTATCACAGTAAATTGTAGTAACAC
>LVTN01002106.1:33873-44664 GCA_001649415.1 Musa itinerans | reverse complement strand
TTTAGAAACGGTAGCAATAGGAAGGGTGGCAGCCTGGACAAATTCAACAAATAATATATCAATTTGATCTTCAGGTAATATCAACTAATGGCAGATGATAGAAGATTTGTAATATCTTGTTTATCTATATATTTACTTATTCACGTATCCACATATTCAATTATCCACTTTTGAGTTCTTAGAAGATGATATCCTGCTGAGAGCCGAAAGTCTAAAATAAATAATTAAGATCAGATACTAAGAAATTTTATCATAATCAAACTTCTTTTTTGATATCCATAATTAAAATCTAATTATATCTATAAAATATCTTAATTTAATAAAGTAACATAATCTAACAATAGCGTCCAAACACATTAACCAAAAGGCTAGAAAAAGCAACAAAAATTATCTAACAAAAACTGCCATATAAAATAACAGCACGATGGTAGATAAAGTAGTTGAAGAGATTAGAAGGAATGCATATATGATGGTATTGATGAAGCCAAAGGTCATCAAATACTTCTTCCTTCTTTATTCTGACAGCATTGCATGGTGATTACATACCGCATTACTTGAAAGCAGCTTGCGACCTCAAGATGTAATAATAAGCCCTTCAGCATACTTCTTTCTGCTTTATTATAATGTCATAAAGGCAACGGTAGGGATGACTGACTTGAACATATTGATTGGAACAACGGTAGATGAAGTTTTTGAAATGATTAGAACAAATACATACATACTGATGAAGCAAAAGGCCATCAACTGCGATACCCTTTTCCTTCTTTATTCTGACAACATTACACCATAACATACGAGCTGGAATTACTAACTGGAAAAGCAACTTGAGACCTCCTTAAGGTGTAACAGCAAACTCTTCAGTTCTTGCCACCGATGGATCAAGTCACACTTTGCTGTTTGGACTTTAACCTTGCACATCCGACTGCCAACTGCACGTAGCACCAATCGTAAGCCTTGTCGAAAAATCGAAAGAAAGCAATCCTTATGCTCTGTTTCATGATCATTGTTCCAACAAAACTCCAAAAACCAACCACAAAGCCCATGACGATGCTGGTAACTTCCCACACTTTTTCAAGCCTGTCACCGTTTTTCTCTTCATGTTCATAAGCTGGACTTTGATGAGCTGCATCACCGGGGCACTCTGGCAGTGGCGTACCACAAAGGTATTCATTACCATCATAGATCGACGGGTCGCCGAGAAAGGTCGACATTTGACCACCGGCTTTTGGAATTCTTCCCGACAAGTTATTGTGAGAGAGATTCAAGTGGCTTAGGAAGTTGAGAGATGAAAAGCTGGAAGGAATATCTCCTGTGAGATTATTCATTGACAAGTCAAGTGATTCCAGTTGTTCCATGGAACCAATCTTTTCTGGAATGGTTCCTCTCAAATGATTCTTGGATAAGTTGAGGAAGTGCAATCCATGAAGTGTCGTAAGCTCTTTTGGGATCTCTCCGGAAAGATTATTGTTTGATAGGTCTATGCTCGTTACAAGTGAGAGAATTGTGGTGTATTGGATGTCATATCCTTTTGCTGTTATTACTATGCTCTCGCCATAGTAACCACCATCGACAAGATCAAGCAACGATGTAGTATCATGTTGTATCTCAACCATAGCATTATAATTTCCGAGAGATGGAGGTATGCTACCAGAAAGATTGTTGGAAGAAAGATCCAAAACTTGAAGAGAAGTGAGATTTGCTATGTGCACCGGAATGGTACCATAAAATAGGTTTGACTTCAAACTAAGAACTCTCAAGGATAAAAGATTTTCTCCCATCCATGTTGGTATTTCACCAAACAAATTATTTTCACCAAGATCGAGAGTAACCAATTGTTCACAATGTTTCAGGAAGGAAGGAAATCTTCCAGACAAGTTGTTGTGGTTCAGATGCAAAGATTGTAAAGAAGTTGGGAATGATTTATGACACTTTGAGACTTTCCCAGATAAATTATTGTTTGATAGGTCGAGGACTCGGAGAGAATTAAGATTACAGAAAAAGGAAAAAAAACTACCATTGATATTGTTATGAGATAAAGACAAAATTTGAAGGTATGGGCCATTTGCAAAACTCAACGGAATGGGTCCAACAAATGAGTTATTGGCGAGATCCATCACTTCATAGGGAGTAGAGGGTAGTGGGCCATTCACAGAGGATAGTGGGCCATTCAAGTTATTGGAACTCAAGTTAAGATACCACAAACTTGTTGAGATATCTGAAAACCAAGTTGGAAGGTTACCGGAGAGTCCAACTTCAGATAAAGAAAGATATTTCAAATTTGTTTGTGTTTGAATCCAAGCAGGAAATCTAGTTCCCAGATGGCATGAGCTCATGATAATAAGGTAGGCATTAAAAGGTGGAAGCCAATCGTCGGATAGCATCACATTCAAGGAGTTGTAAGATATGTCCAAATAGGTTAAGTTGGTGAGTTTGAAAAAATGTACTTCGGTGATGTTACCTTCCAACAAATTGGAGGAGAGGTCTAACGTTCGTAATGCAGATAATTGACCCATACTTGAAGGGATAATCCCACTCAAATTGTTACCACTAATATGTATATCTAGACTTGCTCCTTGTTTACAATCTGGTAAAGCATCGATCAGATCTATTAGCTCTCCACCAATATGATTATGGGATAAATCTATCAAACTCAAATTGCATAATTCTTGCAGAGTCCCAGGTACTAACCTTGTTAAGTGGTTACGTGATACATCCAAGAATTGCAAGTTGTAGAGTCTGTTGAAGGTCTCTGGTATCTGCCCAATAATAAAATTATCATCTAAATATAGAGATTGTATATTTTGGAGATTCCCAATAGTTTCTGGTATTTGTCCTGAAATCTTATTTTGCGACAAATCCAAGCTCTCCAAGTTGATGAGATCACCAAAATTCATTGGTATACCTCCAATAATGTTGTTGTATGAAAGATCCAATTTTTCCAAATTTGTGAGATTCCCAATAGTTTTTGGTATTTGTCCTGAAATATTATTTTTTTGCAATAATAAGCTCTCCAAGTTGATGAGATTACCAAAAGTCATTGGTATACCTCCAGTAATGTTATTGAATGAGAGATCCAAGTATTTCAAATTCGTGAGATTCCCAATAGTTTCTGGTATTTCTCCTGAAATCTTATTTCCGAACAAGTTCAAGTTCTCCAATTTAATGAGATCACCAAAAGCTATTGGTATACCTCTAGTAATGTTATTGCTTGAGAGATCCAAGTATTTCAAATTAGTAAGATTCCCAATGGTTTCTGGTATTTGTCCTGAAATATTATTTTCCGATAATCTCAAGCTCTCCAAGTTGATGAGATCACCAAAAACTGTTGGTATACCTCCAGTAATATTATTGTATGAGAGATCCAAGTATTCCAAATTGGTGAGATTCCCAATAATTTCTGGTATTTGGCTTGAAATCTTATTTCTCTGCAATCTCAAGCTCTCCAAGTTGATGAGATCACCAAAAGCCGTTGATATACCTCCAGTAATATTGTTGTTTGAGAGATCTAAGTATTTCAAATCGGTGAGATTCCCAATAGTTTCTGGTATTTGTCCTGAAATATTATTTTTCGACAATCTCAAGCTCTCCAAGTTGATGAGATCACCAAAAACTGTTGGTATACCTCCAATAATGTTATTGTCTGAGAGATCCAAGTATTCCAAATTTGTAAGATTCTCCATAGTTTGTGGAATTTCTCCCGTAATGTGATTGGATCTCAAACTTAAATATCGCAAGCTGCTTGGGAAAATTTTCACTATTCCTGAAATATGTCCACTGAGCTCGGTACCATCTAATGCAAGGTACTCCAGAGGTCCAAGACTCCACAAGATTTGTGCAATATCTCCACTTAATGAATTCCAACTTAAATCCAAATGCTTGAAGCTCCTGCTCACATTCATTTTTATTCTAAAAAAATCTCCTTTGATATCATTGTATTGCAAATCCAATTCTTTCAAATTACTCAGAGCTCCCAGAGTGACTTGTAGTGACTCAATATCGACAAGACTGCAGTGAGAAAGATCAAGATATACAAGGCTGCTAGCATGAGAGAGCCATCTTAGAATTGTTGTATTCAAGTTGGAATAACCAGAGAGATCCAGCTTGATGATTGAAGTCAGATTAAAAGGGGGCAAAGGAGATGGAACATATGGGAGATTTGCCCACTTCAAGCGCAATACATTGAGACTGCGGATCCAATTAACTTGGTGAAGCCAATTAGTTGCTTTAGAGAGGTTGACAAAACTCATATCAATATATTTCAGAGAAGAAATTTGGAAGAGCCAATCAAGGTCATCAGCTCGTAGATCACTAAGTCCACATCCTCCAAGATCAAGGTAGTGTAGATCGGAGAGGTTCCCCAGTTGAGGTGGTATTAGTCCATCAAACATAGCATTGGATAGGTTAAGATATTCCAAATGCACAAGTGAAGCAATCATGTGGGGAATGTGGGAGCCAGAGAAATTATTCATGCTCAAATCCAGATATTTCAAATGCTTCAGATCACGCAAAGCGGGATTTACCTTACTCGCACCTATCTCTTTCGACATGAAGCAAATATCAACCTCATCATCCCAATCGTATGTGTCGGAATGGCGAGTGTAAGGATAGTGGAGGTCGAGCTTGATGACATGGCTGGTGGTGTTGTCGCAGGCCACTCCTCTCCAACGACAGCAATCTTCACCGATCCAAGTAGAGAATCTTTCGCCAGAGTCATACATATCGGATTTGATGTCTAGGAGAGCTCTCCTCTCGCTCTCGATGCAACTTTTGCCCTCCGCCCTAAGACGATCACCTTCGCCATGGCCGAGGCAACAGGAGATGACTCCGAAGCTCATAATTACGGCCGTGAGCATGGTGACATGCTTTGAGCGAATAGATTTGCCGTTGCAGCCACCGCTAGCAGCCATTGAGTAAGCTTTCAGAGATGATGGAGTTTAAGGTGTGAGGCTGGAAGGTGGCTCCATACACACGTTTACATTTAAAGAATGACACTGAACGTTATTGAGGACTGATCAATCTAAAGGACCGGTGTTGTTGACATGAAACGCGTTCCACAGTCCAACATTTATTGACATGATAAATGGTTTGGAATGAGCTGGCGAATATTCCTGGATGATTCTTGCAACCTCTTAATTCTGAGACTCTTAGTGAAGAATGTGATACACGAAATAAAAGTTTTCTTCATAAGATAATTAATAACAAGTGGTGTTGTATTATATAAAGGCAGTACTTAAATTATAGTTGAACAACGATGTGATCATTACTGGTCAGTAATTGGACCGACGCGTTAATCTGACACAATGAATTTTTAACACAAATATCTAAAATTATACATATATATATATATAAGTTTTAAATATGAATAATTATTATTATCTGATAATATTACAATAAAGCAACTGAGTCCAAGTCATCCAGGTCATCATTTAAGATCTTTTGTTGTTAACACTCTAAAAGGTAGCAATGAGTTGTGGAATGACAACTATTAAGCACAGTATCTTATAGATTTTTTTACACTCTAAATTTGGCTTAATTTAGATATATCTCAAAAATAATTATTGTGGGTTTAAGGTCTTCGCATACAAGTCAAAGTCAAATAAATATCTATCTTTTATCTCTTGAGCAATAGTAGTGACCTGTTCCAATGAGATGATAAATGGATTGATTTTTTGAATTCTCCATTAATTTTTTGGATCCTTTTATTAACCTAACGTGTCAAATGGATAAGAAATGTCATGGTCAATGCTCCAAATCCTCCTATTTAAGAAAAAATTATGGACTTGTAAAAAATAATACTATTATCATGATCCCATTATAATTCTTGGTTTTTTACATAGGTCATAAAAACGAAAAAAAAAGTAACTAATAAAGAAGAAAATGAAATCACATCAAGATGATTCAATATGTTTCATTTGGTCATCTTTTGGTAAAATAAGCTTCTAGAATTGTATTATAAAATAATCTTCCTTCTTTATATATCATGTTCTTCCTTTTTGATAAGATGATAATTCTTACCATCTTTTCTTTTATTTATATTTTTCTTCTTATTTATTGATAATCTTGAAAATAAGATCATGAATATTTGGATATTATCATATGGCAATTTGAATATGTCAATTGAACCGAGTCAGTCTGAATTCATTATCAATCAAAATGATTTGGATCGATCTTTTTTCTTTCCACGTTTCATCTATGAAATGTGGTTTCATTTCATAGATGAATTGAGTAATGACATGATGAATGAGTTGGAATGATATTAGCCAATCTTCCTTGATGACTCATGAAACATTAATTGGGATGTGAAATAGGATATATCTCAAGATTAATTATTGTTGTAGGTATAAAGTCTTTTCACTCAAAAGCATTTATGGTGTGGCTATGAAAGTCAAAGTTAAGTAGATATCTATCTTTGTCTCTTGAAATGTTTTATAATACATATGTGGTGTGGATTAGTTTATTGAATCTTTCTCTATTGATTTATCTTCCTAACATACCGTGTCAAGTGGACAACGAAATATCGCTCTTATACATGCATCTTTTCCTATATATATTTTCATGTTCAATTAATTTTTACTTATATAAAAAGAAGTAATATGTTTAGAAAATAATTTTAGTATTGATCTTGTTACGGTAAGTAACTTTTTGAGCCGTGGCGTCGGGGCCGTCGCGGCTTGGTTCGGGTCCGGAAGGCGGTGATCTCCGTGGGGGCGCTCCTCGAGCCCGCTGGATCTCCGAAGGCGTTGATCTCCGAAGGCTTCGCACCTGCACAAAGGTCGGGTCGGGGTGCTCGACCCGACCCCTCTGACGATAAAGTCAGTGAAAGATGTGAAGGGGGTTTAGGAGGAGGAAAAGCCTCCGAGCGTTGAGTGTGTCCTCTCCCTTCTCTGTTTAGGACTCAGGGGTATTTATAGATGAGTTTAGATGTTACCTGACGCAGCTGTCTACAGGGCAGGACTGTACCTTTGGTGGCGTCTGACATTGCCACTGGGGTTGCGTGGGAGGCTGAGCTGCTACAGGGTATGGCGAGCCTCGGGCAGCGTGTCGCTCAGGGATGCTGTCATGGCGTATCACATCGCCACTTTTATCCCTATCATATGCCCCCCCGAAAGGAGCTATGCGTCGGTTCTTGCATGCAGGGAGTCCGATGCATGGCTTCTTGCTTCAGGTGGGCTGTTCATGCGGATCCGAGGGGCACGACACAGGCGGGCCGGCCGCGCGAACGCATCTTGAGCAGCACGAGGCCGAGGCGCGCAACTTAGTCAAGAAGGTGAGCAGGATTGGACTTGGGGGTAATGTAGCCGATGAGAGCCGAGGAGCACAGCGCAGGCGGGCTGGCCGCGCAGGCGTGTCCCGGGGGGCGTAAAGCCGAAGAGCCGAGGAGCACGACGCAGGCGGGCTGGCGGCAGTATGCGGCCGAGGAGGACGACGCAGGCGGGCTGGCCGCGCTGGTGTGTCTCGGGCATTATGCGGCCGAGGAGGACGACGCGGGCGGGCAGACCGCGCAGGTGGCGCGCCGGTTGCGCATGGGGCCGAGGGAGCGAGGCAGCGTGCTGACTGCGCATGGGGCCGAGTGGCTGAGGCAGCGGGCTGCCTGCTTCGCATGGGGCCGAGTGACCGAGGCAGCTGAGGTGCCGAGGCAGCGACGCAGCGAGGCAGCGATGCAGCGAGGCAGCGATGCAGCGAGGCAGCGAGCCGGCTGCGCATGAGGCCGAGGCCGAGGGGCCGAGGCAGCGAGGCGGCGACGCAGCGAGGCAGCGACGCAGCGAGGCAGCGTGCTGGCTGCGCACGGGGCCAAGTGGCCGAGGCAGCGTGTTGGCTGCGCACGGGGCCAAGTGGCCGAGGCAGCGTGTTGGCTGCGCACGGGGCCAAGTGGCCGAGGCAGCGTGTTGGCTGCGCACGGGGCCAAGTGGCCGAGGCAGCGTGTTGGCTGCGCACGGGGCCAAGTGGCCGAGGCAGCGTGTTGGCTGCGCACGGGGCCAAGTGGCCGAGGCAGCGTGTTGGCTGCGCACGGGGCCAAGTGGCCGAGGCAGCGTGTTGGCTGCGCACGGGGCCAAGTGGCCGAGGCAGCGTGTTGGCTGCGCACGGGGCCAAGTGGCCGAGGCAGCGTGTTGGCTGCGCACGGGGCCAAGTGGCCGAGGCAGCGTGTTGGCTGCGCACGGGGCCAAGTGGCCGAGGCAGCGTGTTGGCTGCGCACGGGGCCAAGTGGCCGAGGCAGCGTGTTGGCTGCGCACGGGGCCAAGTGGCCGAGGCAGCGTGTTGGCTGCGCACGGGGCCAAGTGGCCGAGGCAGCGTGTTGGCTGCGCACGGGGCCAAGTGGCCGAGGCAGCGTGTTGGCTGCGCACGGGGCCAAGTGGCCGAGGCAGCGTGTTGGCTGCGCACGGGGCCAAGTGGCCGAGGCAGCGTGTTGGCTGCGCACGGGGCCAAGTGGCCGAGGCAGCGTGTTGGCTGCGCACGGGGCCAAGTGGCCGAGGCAGCGTGTTGGCTGCGCACGGGGCCAAGTGGCCGAGGCAGCGTGTTGGCTGCGCACGGGGCCAAGTGGCCGAGGCAGCGTGTTGGCTGCGCACGGGGCCAAGTGGCCGAGGCAGCGTGTTGGCTGCGCACGGGGCCAAGTGGCCGAGGCAGCGTGTTGGCTGCGCACGGGGCCAAGTGGCCGAGGCAGCGTGTTGGCTGCGCACGGGGCCAAGTGGCCGAGGCAGCGTGTTGGCTGCGCACGGGGCCAAGTGGCCGAGGCAGCGTGTTGGCTGCGCACGGGGCCAAGTGGCCGAGGCAGCGTGTTGGCTGCGCACGGGGCCAAGTGGCCGAGGCAGCGTGTTGGCTGCGCACGGGGCCAAGTGGCCGAGGCAGCGTGTTGGCTGCGCACGGGGCCAAGTGGCCGAGGCAGCGTGTTGGCTGCGCACGGGGCCAAGTGGCCGAGGCAGCGTGTTGGCTGCGCACGGGGCCAAGTGGCCGAGGCAGCGTGTTGGCTGCGCACGGGGCCAAGTGGCCGAGGCAGCGTGTTGGCTGCGCACGGGGCCAAGTGGCCGAGGCAGCGTGTTGGCTGCGCACGGGGCCAAGTGGCCGAGGCAGCGTGTTGGCTGCGCACGGGGCCAAGTGGCCGAGGCAGCGTGTTGGCTGCGCACGGGGCCAAGTGGCCGAGGCAGCGTGTTGGCTGCGCACGGGGCCAAGTGGCCGAGGCAGCGTGTTGGCTGCGCACGGGGCCAAGTGGCCGAGGCAGCGTGTTGGCTGCGCACGGGGCCAAGTGGCCGAGGCAGCGTGTTGGCTGCGCACGGGGCCAAGTGGCCGAGGCAGCGTGTTGGCTGCGCACGGGGCCAAGTGGCCGAGGCAGCGTGTTGGCTGCGCACGGGGCCAAGTGGCCGAGGCAGCGTGTTGGCTGCGCACGGGGCCAAGTGGCCGAGGCAGCGTGTTGGCTGCGCACGGGGCCAAGTGGCCGAGGCAGCGTGTTGGCTGCGCACGGGGCCAAGTGGCCGAGGCAGCGTGTTGGCTGCGCATGGGGCATGCGCGGCCGAGGTGATGGGTTCGGCAAGCATGGTGCCGATGAGTTCGGTGCGGGCAGGCTGGCCGCGCAACCGCGTCTCGGGGTTTGTGGAGCCGAGGGGCATGACGCAGGTGTACTGGCGGCGCTGCTCTATCTCGGGAACATGGAGTCAAGGAGCACGACGCAGGCGGGCTGGTCGCGCAGGTGTGTCTCGGAGATGATGGAAGCGAGGAGCACGACGCAGGCGGGGTGACCGCGCAGGTGTGGTCTCGGTTACCATGCTTCCGAGGAGCACGACGCGGACGAGCAGACCGCGCTGGCGTGATCGCGAGGGCCATGCGGCCGAGTAGCATGAGCAGGCGGGCAGGACACGAGGACGTGGTCTCGGGCACTATGCAGCCGAGGAACACGATAGGCGGACAGGCCGTGCCGAGGTAGATTTCGGCAACGAGTGGCCGAGGCGCTTGGTGCAGGCAGGCTGCAACCGAGGGGCACCACTCAAGCGGGCATGCCGCGCTGAGGTGGGCTCGGCGCAGGCAGGCTGCGACCGAGGGGCGAGACCCAAGTGGGTAGGCCGCCCTGAGGTAGACTCGGCGGTGAATATGGTCGGGGAGTTTGGCGCGGGCGGGCTGGCCGCGCTAACGTGTCCCGGGGGTATGGAGCCGAGGGGTACGACGCAGGCGGGCTGGCGGCACAGGCGTGGTCGCGAGGGCCATGCGGCCGAGTAGCACGACGTAGGTGGGCAGGACGCGAGGGCGCGGTCTCGGGCACCATGCGGCCGAGGAACACGATAGGCGGACAGGCCGCGCCGAGGTAGATCTCGGCAATGAGTGGCCGAGGTGCTCGGTGCAGGCAGGCTGCGACCGAGGGACTCCGCTCAGGAGGGCAGGCCGCGCATGGGGCCGAGGCAGCAAGCTGCGCCGTCAGCCGAGGAGCTGACGCGGGCTGCTTGCTGTGCATGGGGTCGAGGGAGCGAGGCAGCGTGCTGACTGCGCATGGGGCCGAGTGGCTGAGGCAGCGGGCTGCCTGCTTCGCATGGGGCCGAGTGGCCAAGTGGCCGAGGTGCCAAAGTGCCGAGGCAGTGAGGCAGCGAGGCAGCGTGCTGGCTGCGCATGGGCCGAGGTGCCGAGGCAGTGAGGCAGCGAGGCAGCGTGCTGGCTGCGCATGGGCCGAGGTGCCGAGGCAGCTTGCTGGCTGCGCACGGGGCCAAGTGGCCGAGGCAGCGTGTTGGCTGCGCATGGGGCGCGCGCGGCCGAGGAGCTACTTAGGCGGGCAAGCCGCGCAAAGGAGGTCTCGGGCAAGCTGTGGCCGAGGAG